>JAADXX010000104.1:0-51309 GCA_023338025.1 Phytopythium oedochilum | reverse complement strand
CCGTCCGCAGCCGTTGAGGAGGGATCCGCGCCGGGCCGGGTCCTCTACGCGGCGTCTCGCTGCTTGCGCTCGTCTCCGTCCGCGTCCTCGCCGACGTCGCGGCCGTAGAGCCACCGCACGAGCCGCGACCGGCGCTGCTGCTCGGCCGGCGCCGCGAACAGCACGGCCAGCGCGGAAGAGAAGAGCGCGAACTGCGCGGCCGTCGCGGCGCCCGGGGACGCGCCCAGCAGCAGCTCGCGCAGCCGCGCGCCGGCCGCGCAGGCCGCGTACGCGCCGACGGCCTTGATGACGCTGGCGCGCCGCTTCTCGTGCTCGGCCGCGAAGGCGAGCGTGGTGAGCGCGCCGGCGAGCACGACGGTCGCCTCGTGGCCGCGCACGGGCGACGCGCACGAGACCGCCAGCGGCACCTGGTACAGCAGCGTCAGGCACGCGCAGGTGCGCAGGTACTGCTTGGCGAGCGGCGCGAGCGGCGGCCGCGGGCCCCGGAGCCACTGCTTGTACCTCGGCGCGACGGCCGAGAGCAGGTAGATGGGCACGAACAGCCGCGCGGCGGAGCGCATGCCCTCGGCCGCGTAGCGCGCGTGGAACGCCGCGCAGCGCTCGCCGCGGTGGAACACGTCGCAGCGGGACGCCAGCGCGCCGGACGGGAACTCGGCGCGCATGCGACGCAGCACCGGCGCCGGGAGCACGCACAGCTGGTCCAGCGACGCCAGCTGCGACGGCTGGATGAGCTCGGGCCGGAAGATCCACCAGTAGATGAGCGGCCCGACCGCGAGCGACCCGAGCGGCAGGTCTGGCGGGCGCAGGCAGACGCAGGCAGTCATACTCAGTGTGGATGGGAGGGAGCGACGGCAGACTTGCGGGACGTACGGAGGCCAGGGAGGGCGGTGAGCGTCGGCGCGAGCGCCTGTGCGAGCTCGACGGCCGCCTCCACCGCCGCGAAGGACACGAACACGGGCCGACGGGCCGCGTCCAGCAGGTACAGCGCGACGGCGCCGGCCGCGGCGGCCGCGTGGGACGGAGACACGACCCCCGGCGCCTCCAGCAGCCGGAAGACGCCCACGAAGCCGCCGAGCGCCACGGCCAGCGAGCTGGGCGCGCGCAGCCGTCGAGCCAGCAGCGACTGGCCCAGCGCCAGCGCGCCCGTCGACGCGGCCGCGCCCGTCGCCGCGTGCGCCGCGTGCGCCGCGATCTCCGCCGCCGACCGCATCGAGGAGCTAGTCTTCTTGTGGGACGCCACTTGGATTGGGAGTTTTGACGTGTCCTTGAAGTTCGAACTACTTGTATTTTAGACTCGTTTAAGATTGGTATCTGTTTATAGGGTTGTAATAATGCCCATAGAGCTAGAGTGCGTGGAAAAAATAGAGTGGCAATATCGCTATTATATTTGATTCAAGAGGATGTTTGGATAGGGACGTCCATAAATTCAGTGCTCATGCATCAATTAGACTAGGTTCGGAAAAAGCACACATCTATTAAGTTTTAATGAGAGCTTCAACGCGTTCCACCTCCTCAAGCCATTCACACTCGCGAGCATACACGCTGGGCTCAAGCAGCAGAGAACGGGAGCGCGACCGAGCACATCAACTCGTCCCAGTCTTCAGTCAGCACAATCTTCCGGTCCGGCCCAAAGACCGCCTTGCTGGGGCGACCCGACGTCAAGAACTCCGCCGCGATCGCGTCCTCATCCGTGATGAACCTCTCCACCGCCACCTTGTTGTCATCTTGATCGCATGGACTTTTCATCGCCACCAGAATCCACACCACTGCCTGGACTGTCGTGGCGCTCGAAGAGGAGACAGACGCTTCGCTGACGGGAATATCATCACTGGAGAGATGGAGGCAGCCGGCGCGCCAGCATCGCTAGACATAAGAGTCCTCGCTCTCACGACGGATACACGAGGCGAAGGCACCGAAAGCCACCGCGGCACTTAACAGACCCACTCCGATCCCGCCAGCAGCAGCAGCGACAATCAAAGCTGTGCCAGAGCTCAAGCCTGCAGCGTAGCTCACGATGGATGCAATCCCGACGATTATCCCAGAACCAATCCCAACGAGAAGAGTCTCTCTCCTCTTCTCCGCCTTCGTCTGGGAGTCGTCGTCCGCCATCGTGGATCGGGGATACAGCCAATCGCCGCCTGGTCGCTGGATGTCGATGGGATGCAAGTTCTCAACTGAGCTACGTAGTGTAGCGACTCGCAGGCTCTACTTCACCCGCGATCTCTATCAAGGCTCTATCAAGGTCCTCATACATTGCTTTATGCAATGCCGCCGAGAATCCATCCATCCCACCCACAGCTGGCCAAACTGATCTGCCCGATGATATATTTGAAATTCGCGTCTCGCCCACAATGCGACCGACTTACACAGCAGCGGGCGGGAACGCGATCGCGCGCATCAACTCGTCCCAGCCCTGGGTCACTACAAGCACCTGGTCCGGCCCAAAGAGCGCCTTGCGGGGACGCGCGGACGTCGAGAACGCCGCACGCGCGCGCTCTTCCGTGGAGAATGTCCGCTTCTTGACCAGAGTCCGGAGCCAACTCCAGCATCGGCTCCAGCAGTCAGAGGAGCCGTCGCTGGCTTGGCAGCAGGAGCAGTGGTCGCGGCAGTCCTCACTGCGTATGCGAGCCCAGCGCCGAGTCCGGCGGCTAGCCCAGCTCCAAGTCCAGTGGCAAGCCCAGCGCCACGACTTGGACTCTTCTGGGCTTCCGTCCGCGAGTCGTCCTTTGTCATCGTGTCGAGCGAAGCGCCTTGGCCCTCTTCTCAAAGGAACAAAAGTTGTCGAATGGACGCCGCCGAGTCTCCCCTTGGCCCATGTCGGATCAGTGTTGCAAGTCCTCGTTCCTCATGGCATCGTCCTCGTTCCTCATGGCATCGTCCTCGTCGATAGCCTTCAATTATAGAGAGAGACCAGACCCTGAGGATCGAGAGGCCGAGAGCTGATGCGGCTCCACAGCTGGCCCGCTGGGTCATCATCGCTCCATGACCAGTCTGTCAACGCTTGGGAACGCTTCCTACAAGTATCACGAGCGATCAAACAGCATCCACATGGCCTTCACTACTCGACGCGTCTCGCCTTGTCCATACTCTTGCAGCCAGCCTTCGCGTAGTCCGTTGGAACGCTCGCCGCCCTCAGAAGTCCGGCGGTTTAATGCAGCGTGACGCACCCAGTGCCCAACACGCAGGCTTCGCTAACCTGGCAGCACATGGCTCGGCCGGGGACGAACTCGCAGGGGCGAGCCCAGTCCTGCTGCTCCTCGTCCTCGGCCAGCGCCGTCACGTCCGCGCAGACGCGGTCAAGCGCCGCCCAGTCGCCGGGCGAGGGCAGCAGCGTCACCTTGCGGTCGGGCAGCGCGCCGGGCACGCCGCGCATGCGGCCGGCCGCGAGCGCGAGCGCGAGCGCCAGCTCGTCCCCGGGCTTGTTGGCCTGCACGAGCGGGTCGACGACCTTGAACCAGTCGTCGAAGCTCCAGGTGGAGTCAGCGTCGAACGGCACGCCGTTCAGCCGGTACAGCGGCGTGCCGGACGCACCGCGCGTGCACGCGTACTTCCACGAGACGCGTGCGCGCGCGTCCGCGTCCGTGCCGCCGTAGCCCGTCATGCCCCGGTCCCACTGCTCGTCCGTGAGCGCCGGGAAGGTTTGCTTGGCGAGCGCGCGCAGCTGCTCGGCCACCTGGACGGGCGTCAGGTCCTTGGTCACCTTGTTCCAGAAGCGCTCCTGGTGGGCGTACACGGCCTCGAGCCAGTCGAGGAAGGCGCCGTCGCCCAGCGCCGCCGTGACGGTGAACGCCGCCTCGGCCGCCGCGAACGCGTGCTGGTGGTACGGCAGCGGGAACAGCACGAGCGTCACGCGCAGCTCCTGCGGCGCGTAGTGCGCCGCCAGCGCCCGGAGCGCCGGGAACGCCGCCTTGCTGTCCGGACACAGCAGGTCGATGTACGACTCGATCTGCACGCCCGCGCCCGCGCCGCCGTGGCCGAGCGCAAACCCCGGCGGCTTGCCAGGGATCGGGAGCTGCGCGCGCGCCGCCGCGAGCAGCGCGCAGGTCGCCAGGAGCCACAGGAGAGCGCCGCGCGTCGCCGCCATGCCTTCCTTCCTTCCTTCCTCGTTCGTGGGATGTGCGGATCTTGTCACGGGAGGAGAGGGTAAATGGAAATCTGATTGGGTAAAATATATATATGGAGAGATATGATTGGATGAAATGGGTACGTGGCGACCCAATCTGGAGCGCTTCAAGGTGTGACGTGCGTGCACTGCAAGGCGTTCTACCTTGAAAAGCATCATAGACACAGCCCGAAGCCATCAGCAACGCGTGTTAGGCTTCTGCTCCGCTTCTCTCTGGCTGTGACTTGTCAGGAACCCGGACTCAGGACCGCTTGGCGAGCTGTCGGTCACCGACTCGGCTCGGTGTGCTGCCAAGGAAGGTCTTCTTTTAGAAAAATGGCGCCATCATGGGGAAAGAATCCGACAGAAGCTACAGCCCAAGACGAGACGCAAGGCGACTCAGCTGGCGCCTGCTGCGCGTCCATGATGGGGCTTTCGAGGTGCAGATGATGCGTTGGGAACCGTGGGCCTGCAGTATCGAGATCAAGATCCTGGGAAGAGTCTTGCCAGAAGAGAAGAAGGACCTCCGAGAAGGGAGAAGGACCTCCGAGAAGGGAGAAGGACCTCCGAGTCGCCAGCTCAGTTGGGAACTTTCACCCCAGAGAACAAACGGCGATTGGCTCTGCAGTATCCAGTACACCATGACGAAGGACGACCCTGGGGCAAACTGGAGAGCGGGTCTTGGCGCTGCGGCTGGCGCTGCGGCTGGTGTTGGGGCTGCATACGCAGCGAGCGCCGCAGCAGCTTCGACTGCTGCAGCAGCCGCGGCTGCAGCGACAACAGCCACAGCTACGTCTGCTGCGGCCGGAGCGGGGATTGGCGCGGGTCTGTGGGCCGCCGCGGCTCCGGTGGCCAGTTTGATCGGCTTCGGCGCTGGAGGCATCGCGAGCGGGTCCACTGCGGCGGCGTGGATGTCGTCAGCTGCCATCGCGAACGGCGGCGGAGTGGCTGCCTCAAGCGCCGTTGCAGTCCTGCAGAGCGTTGGAGCCATCGGCTTGGCCACTCCAGTTGGCTTGGGGCTTGTGGGGGCTGGTGCTGTTGCTGCTGGGCTATATACAGCCACTGCTGGTGCTGCTACGATCGCAGCGACAACTGGCATCGGTGCTGCAGCTTCCGCAGGCATTGTGGCGACCGGTGCTGCTGTCGGGGCAATGTTTGGCTACGCTGGGCGATCCGATGATGATGCACCTGACGATGGTACTGATGCTGCCACCGACAATGGGCAGTCCAAAGCAGATACAGCGTGGATCCTGGTGGAAATGGAGAGTCCCCCGACAGTTCAGAGATTCGCCACGGAAGAGGAAGCGCGCGGGGCGTTCTTGGCATCGCAGAGCTCCCGCAAGGCGATCTTTGGGCCGGACCAGGCGCTTATCTTGACGTTGAACTGGGACGAATCGATGCGCGAGATCGCGTTCCCGCCCAGTGATGTGTGAGCGCGTCACATGCACGCGAGTGTGAGTGGCCCGACGCAACGGTTGAAGGAGCTGGGCCGATCGACGTAAATGAAATGGATGAGTCGCCTGGAACGTCTTGAAGCTTCTCCTTGTCTGTATACTGTGAGCTCGGTGGAGTGTAGTGCCGCACAATCCTCGTCGAGCGATGCGAAGTGAGGGTTGAGCATTCAACAGCCAGCACCGACACCCAAGACGTAGCCATGCGTGGTCGTAGCGAGCTTTGACCAGGGCGGTGGACGCCGAATAGCGCAAAACGACGATTACCGAGTCACCGAAGCAGTATCACGCCTCTCATTTACCTGTGACCACCGAGATCCCATCCGATGCAGTCGGAGTCGAGACTCACTCGGTTTCATCCGTGGCAGGTCGGTCATGCAGCCGAGACGACCGATCCCTTTGGTCAAAAGGCGTCGCGCGGCTCCTTGTTGGCTTGCACAAGCGGGTCGATGGCGGAGAACCAATCTTGGAAGTCCCAAGACGCGTCCGCGCGCTCGAAGGGCACGCCGTTGAGCGTGTACATGGGCGTCCCCGACACCTCGCGCGTGCAAGTGTAGTCCCAGGCGGCGCGTGCGCTGAAGTCCGCCTCGGTGCCGCCGTAGCCGGTAATGAGCGCGTCCCATTGCTCAGTCGGCAGCTCCGGGAACTCGTTCTGCGCCAGCTCACGCAGCTGGCCGGCCACCTGCACGGCCGTAAGGTTGCTGGCCGCCTTGTTCCAGAACCTATTAGCGCGAAGGATCAGCATGAGCAGCAGCAGCAGGTGGTCGTAGCAGGGACCGGCACGGAGAAGACTCACCGCTCCTGGTGCTCGTACATCGTCTCGACCCACGGCGTGAACTTGTCGTCGCCCAGCAGAGATGCAACGGCGAACGCGGCCTCAGCGACGACGAACGCGTTCTGGTGGTACGGCAGCGGGAAGAGCACGAGCGCCACGCGCAGGTCCAGAGGATCGTAGTAGCTCGCGAGCTGCTTCACGCCCGGGTACGCCGCCTTGCTATATGGGCAGAGCTGTCGCTCGGACCGCAGTGGTCAACATTTAGGACACACGCAAGTAGTAGAACCATGCCACACACCCTGGGGCACTTACCAGATCGATGTACGCCTCAAGCTGCACGCCGGCCGAGGCGGCGCCGCTGCCTAGCGTGAAGCCCGGCGGCCGCTTGGGGATGCGCACCTGCGACGATACGGACGAGCAGAAAGAGAGAAGCGCGCAGACGGACGCGAGTAGACGCAGCAACGCCGACACCTTGAGTGTCATGGCCCTCTTCTTCTCCCTTGTCACTCACTCTCGCGTCGAGCGATCTTACTCGATTGACTAGTTTCTATTGGATAAAAAGTTGATTATGTGCCTTGTTTTAACCAATACGAACAATTTGTTTGCTTCAACGACCATTGAGTTGATTTCAGTATGCACGTTGAAGAGCCGCAGGTTGAATTTGGGTGTTTGTCCTGGCCAACGCGGCATCCGACACGACCTCCCTCTCTCAACAACAAGCAGCGATGAAGAAGGGGTCATACTATATTCAAAGCTTGATGCACACACACACACGGGCTATGAAATGACGCCGAGCCATACACTTGGCGAGCGTGGCGTGTCCGCTGTACGGACCTGCTTGGGAATTGACTGAGTCTCATCGAGACTTCGACGATGATGGCTGCGCGTCAGCTCACGACCCAAACAGCGTCCGACGGGTCGACTGCAGCGCGTAGTGCACCTCCGCGGCTGTCGGCCGATCGCTCGGCTCCTGGGCCAGGCATGAAGCCGCCAAGTCCTTGATCATCGAGGGACAGGTCGGGCGAAAGCTTGGACGTAGCGCGCCGGCCGCCACCATCTGCAGTATTGCCACGTTCGAAAGCCTCTTCCCGCCAGTTGACGAGCCTTCCACATCGTCGTACGGAACCGCGTGAGTGTCCAGCTCAGACAGCAGGACGCCGAAGCTGTAGATGTCTGCCTGCGGTCCGTAGTCGGGACTGCCTCGCAGGACCTCCGGAGCGATCCACCTTCCGGTGCCGATGCCGGCAGTCATGGTCGCCTCCGTCGACTGGTTACGCGCAGTGCCAAAGTCGGTCAGCTTGGCTCGCGGCTCGTGCTCTTTGTCGGTCAATAGCACGTTGCGTGACTTGATGTCCCGGTGCACGATCGGTGGCGCCAGCGAGTGCACATACACGAGCGCCTCAACGATGTCGGCGGCGATGCGCAGTTTCGAGGCGTCCCATGTTGGCGTCGATATCGCGGCGGCTTTGATCAAGCACTCACGCAGATCACCCAGCTCCATGTACTCGAACAGCGCCTGCAGGTCGTCGTAGTACTTCCAGGAGACACCGATGAACCGGACGACGCGCGGGTGATCCAGTGTCGCGACGAGCTTGATCTCGCTGACGAACTTCTCCAGAGCCGCGCGATTCGCGGCCTCGCCCCTATTTCCCGAACTCACCAGCCGTTTGGAAGCCAACAGCTCCGAGTTCTGGTACCGGACAAGCCAGACGACACCGAAGGATCCATTGCCGAGTTTCTTGATGTCCTGGATGTCGTTCGGGTTGACGAGCAGACTGCAGAGTTCGGTGTCGCCCCACAGTGACCCCGGCGCATTGGTTTCCGGGGTTGTCATGTCGGTGCGGGTAGTATCGGTCGTGTCGCTTCCAGTATACTTGGATCGACGGCGAATATGGTACGCCAGCGCAGCAATCAGCGCAACTAGCAGCACTACACCAGCGGCTGCTCTAACAATGATAAGTGCAGCGATTGATGATGATGAAGTTGAGGTTGTCGGCGTTGGCGTTGGCGTTGGCGCCATGGTTGGAGAGCTGGTGGTCAAGGCGTCGTCGTCGACGATGCAGACAAATAACGCGTTGGCAACGCGGTACTTGCTATCGCAATCGGGTTGCTCGGCGAAGTCGCTGTTGGAAATGTCGAGCGTGACTTTGCTGAGGAAATTCGCTTGAGAAGATGTGAACGTCGGACTCTGGAGTGGGTTCCCCGTGAGGTTGCTGCAACATGTCTGTCAGTAGTGCTTCGATCGGTGAGCAGCAATGAAGGATTCAAACATGGACAATCGACTTACATCTCTGCAACTGCTGTCTCGAAGACGATCGCAGGGATGGACGTGAAGAGATTGCCAGACAGGTCTCTGAGCGTTCATACCAACCAGTGTCAGCAACTTCGCCAGGAAGGATACACCCGTGCGAAAAATCGACTCACAGGCTCGTCAGGTTCGGCAGTGACACGTTCAGGTCCGTCAAATTGTTGTTGGCCAGGTCGCTGCAGAGAGTTTCAAGGAGTCGGTAAGTCAGGTCGAACGCACATGCACCACCCTCTCTCGCGACTTACAGCGTCAATAGCTCGGGAAAACTCAACTCGAACGTCTCAAAGATGTTGTTTCGCAGATACCTGTGACATAGGTATATGGTAAGAACAAGCACACGACAAGGATCAGAGGATTTACGTACAAGTTCTGAAGCTTGGGGGCGTCCACTCGGAGCGACGAGAGCAGGTTGTACGAGAGGTCCCTAAACAACACACTGCGTTAGTCGTGTGTGTCGTGGCTAGACGGTAAGACGAGTAAAAAAAGAGAACGCACAGATCCACCAGCTCTGGTGTTATCGCCTCAAGCGTCTCCAGGAGGTTGTTCTGTGCGTCGCTGCTCGTCGTTCAGTCACAACATCGCTCGTTGGTGGATTCTCACGACATCCAAACGATAGCATTTTGAATGGTGAATGGACGTACAATTTCGCCAGCACGGAGTGGGTGAGGCTGAGGGTCTGCAGATAGTTCCAATTGAGGGTTCTGGCAGCATTACAAAGCAATGCGTCGCAGTCAGTACTACGAATTGAAGATAAGTAACCAGCGAGTACGTGTCGGGGACGTACAAATCCGTGACGTTCGGGAAGGCGTCCTCGATGTCGAAGCCCACGGAGCTCATGTTGGCGTTGATGAGCCACAGAACGTCGAGGGAACTCGGCAGCATGGACCCGAGCTCGGTCTCGTACGGGTGGAGATCCAGACCCGAGACTCCCAAATAGGTAACCTGGGTTTGGTTGGTCAGCAGACCCTTCGCCAGGTCAACTTCAATGAACTTCTTCTGCACGTAGTGTTCGTAATTCGACCCGGCCCAAATGCAGCTGCAAAGACAGCGAGAGGTCAGATCCGGCTCGGTAGTAGGCTTTAGAAGCGCGGTTGAATGTACACAGTGGTGGTGTTGGGGCTGATCTCCATGGCCGCGATGGATATCAGGTTGTCGTTCGAGGGGAACGCGTCGCCATTGCTCGAACCGCTGCCCTCATAGGCTGCGACGCTGGGGTCTTTTAAGGCGGCCTCGCCGTACGGAATGAGGTACCAGAAGCTGCTGTAGTCATAGTTCACGACTGGAAGGCACTCGTACTGACACTCGCCCGCGTCGTCGTCGTAGCACTCGTCGCACTCGAACCCCTCGGACGCGTCGTGGACGACGCACGGAACGTACTCGCCGCACTGGTCGTCGCACTCCCACGTGAGCTGCTTCAACGTGGCTGAGCAGTCTGCACGGGCACCCGCCGCCAGCAGAAATGCTAGTAGCGCTAGTCGCATCGCCTGCTGGCTTCGCGCCGAGTCTGGAAGAAAGACAAATGCCAGTCGAGGTGGCTGTAGCGCCGTGGACCAACTCGAGAGTTGGGCGGTGTTCAGTAAATATTATGTTTGCTGATGCAATTTCAAAGTGGATTAAGTTGAAGGGATTCACTCTTTTTTATGAAAATTTGATACGATTGCGTAGTGCCATATTCAATTGCGATTTACCTTTTCAAACAGATATGTTGTTTAATATCAAATTAGAAAGGTAATACGTTTGGGGGAGAAGTATCCAATCTTTTGAAGGGACGCCGTCTGGTGAGCGATGGCCACATTCCACACTATGGCCACATTCCTTGTCTAAAGTACCTTGTCGTCGCATAGCAGCATCGACGGCAACAAGCTCGTTGCAAGCGATAGCGAGCAGCGATTTTACGCCATCGTGCGCATGCGAACGAGGCGTTCTTCGCGTTGTTGAGCGGATTAGAGAGCACTGGGAAGAGCAGCTCAACTGAACGAGTCACCGGTCGCAGGCCATCGATGGAAAGTGCACGTGCTCATATTCTTTATACCAATGTCAGTCCGGCTGACCCATCGAGATTTAGCTAGCACGATGCGGATTGATGCTGCTCGATTCTCGCACACAGAGAACCTACCTCAAAGCCCATCGTGCGAATAATCGCCTGCGTCACTGTCATGGAGCTCCTTTCATCGGCCACACCCTCCACGCTCATCCTCTCACCTATACTGACTGCAGACCGCCAGTCTGAGACCGGACGAGCGCATGCTCACTCCACCCAGTGCGCCACAATACACCGGCGTTTTCATCACAGCGACAGATGAGACTCCACATCGCGTTGATACAATATTTTATATCAGAGGTTTGGGTTGGGTGTCATGCCTTCTGGTCAGCGCCAACCCATGACATTCGAAACTCGAGGAGATCTCTCATGCCATGAGTGACTCGACTCGAGTCTCTCTGTAGCTATGGGATGGCCTTTGGTCGGTGGGAAGCCACAGCAAATGAATCAAGCTCGCTAAGCAGGCGTGCCTCGTAGATACACCGCCCTTCTCAACCGACTTCATAGTGACTGGACTTGCAGCACCACCAACTGCTACAGGAGCTCCCCCACCAACATGCAACGATGAAGAAGGGGACATTTCATAATACGATACACGCACGCACACGGGCTATGACATGATGCCGAGCCATACACTTGGCGAGCGTGGCGTGTCCGCTGTACGGACCTGCTTGGGAATTGACTGAGTCTCATCAACACTGCGGCGACAATGGCTGCGCGTCAGCTCACGACCCAAACAGCGTCCGACGGATCGACTGCAGCGCGTGGTGCGCCTCCGCGGCTGTCGGTCAATCGCTCGGCTCCTGGGCCAGGCATGAAGCCGCCAAGTCCTTGATCATCGAGGGAACGATCCACCATTATTGCAGGGCGTGTGCGCACACACCTCCACCGCTGATGATGAGCAACGGCTCAAGCGCACGCAGGACTCGACGGGTCCAGCGGAGACAAGCGAGACACTACGTAGCGAGACCATGTTGGTGGAGAGACAGACACCAGTAGAACATTCTCAGTGCTGCAACTAATCTACAAGGCGGCTGGCTGCGAGCTACAGGTCGACCTGTGTCCCCACTTTGGCCGGCGGAGAGCGGGTCGCGGACTCGAGATCCGCGCCTGCGATCCTCTCGCCGTCTTCTTTTGATTCTTCTTCCTCGAAATCCACTTCGTCTGCTAGGCGCTGCTTGGTCACGGCGAACGAATCGAGCTCACCGAGCGGCGAGGCCATGGGAATCTCGCCTTCCTCGTCTGAATCCTGCGTTACCATCGAGTGGTCCGATGCGTGGCTCTGCCTCTCGCGAACACACATGAGGGTGACCATGACGGCCAGCGCGCTGCTGACAACCGCGACGATCGCAGCGATCCACATCCAGGCCATTCCGAGCGACGGCGAGGCAACAGACGCGGCAGTTGTGGTCGTGGAACCGCCCGACGCGACTGCCGAGGGAGCGTCGGCCGTCGCTCCCAGCGGCGAGAGCGACGCGTCCGAGACGGAGCAGATCGTCGGCTCCAGGTCCGTCGCGTTCATCTTGACGTTCTCGACGGTCTGGGCCTTGTCGTCAAAGCCGAGGTTCTGGATGAACCGCCTCGCCATGTCCGCTGCTGCCTGGGGCATATCCATCGGCACCATATGCCCGGCGCCAGTGACGACCAGGTACGTGAGGTTCCCGCCTTGCTGGGCGAACCCAGCCGGCTCCTTGAGCCCCTCGACCGTCCACGTGTACTTGTCGGCGTCCTGGTATGCTGCCGCGCCGTCCCAGTCAAGGTGCAGCAGCAGCTTCTCCGTGTTGTAGTGGTTGCACATCATGTCCCACTGGCCGTTGTAGAACAGCACGCGCAGCCCGCTGCGCAGCAGCGCCTGCACCTTCTCGAGTGTGCTCACGCCGTCGAACTGCGCGAGGCCGCGGTACACTTCGTTGCTGCACACGTCGAAGCGGAAGCCGCGCTCCGTGTTGCCGTGCAGCGCCTCGCGCACGCTCGCCTGGTTCAGGAACGAGGTGATGGCGTCCTGTCCATCTGGGTAGGCGCTCACGCTGCGCACGTACTGGCGCACGTCGTAGTAGTTGAGGCTCTTTCCGCCCTTGCCCGTCTTGAGGCTGCCCATGATCTCGTCCATGTTCCCGAGGCACGTCTGGGACAGGAAGTTGCCCGCGTCCAAGTTGTCCGTGCACTCGGCGAACGCGTCCTTGAGCGACCGCACCTGGCCGAACGTGAGCAGCCCCAGTCCGTGCGCAAAGTCGCTGTAGTCGTACTGCACGCGCGGGTGCACCCAGCCGTTGCCGATAGCGACGCCCTCGAGTCGGATCTCGACATCGGCGCTGCCGCCGGCCGCGGCCTTGCTGTTCTGCTCGAGGATGTAGCTCGAGAAGTTGGGGATGTACCGCCCCGCGTGCGACTCGCCGAAGAGGAAGAGCGGTCGCGAGCGCTTCCGCGTGGCCGGCGCGTCCGCCGAGTTGCTCGCTCCCTCGTCGTCCTCCTCTTCCTCGTCGTCCTCCTCGACGTATTCGTCGTGCCGCCTCAGAAACTTCTGCAGGAACTGGTAAAAGTCGCTCGAGACCGCCTGCTCGTCCTTGCGGACGTCGTTCCCGCGCGTCGAGGACATGCCCGTGCCGACCGGCTGGTCCAGGAAGAGCAGGTTGGCCGAGTGGTGCCAGCTAAAGTCGTTGACGCCCACGGTCGTGTCGTCCAGCAGCTTGAACGGCGAGATCCCGCTGTTCCGCCGCAGTAAGCAGCGCCCATCACCAGTGATCAGCACCCATCGTCAGCGAACAGCGAAGAGCAGAGACACGGAGCAAGAGCAGACGACGAGAGACTCACAGGAAGAGGCCCTGCATGCTCGAGCACCCTGGACCGCCGTTCAGCCTGCCGACACCAGCGGAACGTCAGTATCAAACTCGCTATCTTCCATGTCCTCGACGCTTAAGAGAAGTGAGGCGCTGCACGCACCAGATGACGAGCGGCGCCTTGTCCGGGTCTCTCGCGGCCGGGAAGTGCCAGTAGAAGAGCTTGTTCTTGTCGCCCAGCGTCACGCGACCCGCGTGCTGCACGACCTTAGCGGTCGGATCGAGCCCCGGCAGGTCCGTGACCTCGTCGTCGGCTTCGTCCTCCTGCTCGAGTCCTCGCAGCGCCTCGCCCTCTACCTCCATCAGCGACCGAGCGCCATCCGAAGCGGACTCTAGAGGCGACAGTGCCTCCAACGCGGACGGGTGCAGCAGCCGCTGAGCGGACGCCAGTGACTGCGCGACGGCGCCCAGGGCGAGGAACGCTCTGGATAATGCTGGCGTGCGCATGGGCGTGGGGGGCAGCGGCACGGGGACAGCGCGCGCGCCGGAAGTGGCCGATGAGGCGGGTCGATGATGGATGGATGCTCTTTGGGAGTGATAAGACGTCCAGGGCGTGCCACGCACATGATGTGCTGCACATCACAAGTCGAGCGACGTGTCATTATCAATGGTGTAAATATATGGGCTTCAGTATGGGATGGCGGATCGCAATTGGAGTTCAGTGAAAAAGAGGCAACTTTCGCAAAATCACGATTTCGTTGAATCGGGATTTTGTTCGTTCGGTGCGGCTTCAACGTGGTCAAGCAAGACGTCTCCGTCAAGAGCCTAGTAGATTGTTAAAGGAACTAAAAGGAGGAAGGAGCTTCTTATCGAGCGCGCACTTGTGGACCTGCTTGCTCTGAGAGCCTACGCGGCGGCGTCCTGCTCGCCGTTCATCTTTCGCCGCACCTCCTTCTTCTTCTTGATGATCTCGCGGTACAGCCGGTCGCGATAGTCGGCGGCCGAGTACTTGGTGTTGTCGTCCACCACAATCTGCAGCGGCGCCGGCGCGCTCGGCTCGTCCTTTTCGTTGTGGAACTGCGCCACGTACGGGTGCTTCAGCGCGTCCGCGCACGAGATGCGCTTGCTCGGGTCGAACTGCCGACCACGAGTACTCACTGTCGTCAGTCTCCAACCACCAGCACCTTTGCACACAAGCTCAAGACCTACCCAGAAGCACTGCTTGATGAGATCAAGCGCCTCAGGCGACGCCTTGGGGAACAGCTCCTCGAGCGGCTTGGCCTTTGGTACCGGCAGGCTCTCGATCATGGTGGCCGCGAACGGGGAGTTGATGCTCTCGATGTCGTCGCGCGACGGCGGGCCGGTCACGTCCAGGATGCGCTCGATCTGGTTCATAGTGGACGTGCCGGGGAACGCTGGGCGGCCGGTGGCCATCTCGGCAACAATGCAGCCAACGGCCCACATGTCAACCGCCTTGGTGTACCGCGTCGAGCCCAAGAGGATCTCAGGCGCGCGATACCAGCGCGTCGCCACGTAGTCTGTCAGCACGGGGCTCGGACCGGTCACCTCGGCCACGGACCGGCACAAGCCGAAGTCGCACAGCTTGGTATGGCAGTCGGCGTTGAGCAGTAGATTGCTCGGTTTGATGTCGCGATGCAGCAGCTCGGCCGAGTGCATGTACTTGAGCGACTTGAGCAGCTGGTAGATGATGTACTTCTTGTGGATCTCCTCCAAGATGTTGGCGCGGATCACTGCGTGCAGATCCGTCTCTACAGTAACGAATACACACACACACACGAATCAATGAGACAACTGGGCCAGACGTTCCCATTGACAGCGGTACGACGCACCCATGAAGTCAAAGACGAGGTAGATGTCGCGGTCGTTGTCAGCCTTGACCACGTTGAGCAGCCGGATGATGTTGGCGTGGCCGTTCAGCTCCTGCAGGTACATGACCTCGCGGAACGTGCGCTGGGCGTCCGTCGCGTTGCGGAACGCGTCGAAGCACTTCTTGAGCGCCACGACCTGCCGCGTGTTCTTGTCGATCGCCTTCCACACGATCCCGTACGCCTTTGTGATCACAATGAGCGCATCGCCGCTGACAACGTGAGCCTTCGCCCCTTGGCAACCACCACGGCGAGCACGAACAGCGCAACGTACACCCTTGCCAAGCTTCTGCAGCAGCTCGTACTTGCGCATGATGTGCTTCTCCACTTCTTCGCCCATTGTCCCGACTGACTGACGCGAATGCTCTCCAGCTGGGTGACGATGCGGCTGATACCCCGAGAGCGTCCGCCTTCTAGTTCTCGCTGTTCAAACTGACCGCCAGCCTCTCGCCACACACGCTTCTGTTGCTCTGGTCTCGCGTCCTGGAATGGACGCGGAGGCGCTCGCGCTATTTTCTTCTGCTGCATGGCACGCTCTCGACGCGTATATATAGACGGGCGAAGCCGCGCATGAACACATCTCGCGCTGGATCAGATAGTCAGTCAGAGATAGATTGGAAGCGATATACATAGTCCACGAGCTTCAACCTCGGCGAGCTCGGAGTGCTCCCAGTCGCTTGAGAACTTCGGCGTCACATGACCTGATAACAACAACACACATCGGGGGGGGGTGACGAAACACCGAGCGCATGCCGAACTTGTAAGCCGGTCACAAACGAGCGAGCGAGTCGGATTTCTTCTTCCACCGCGGAGGTCCACGCGGGGCAGCACATGCTACTACGTCGTGGGTCCCTTTAGCCGTAAATGTCGTCGTTGTCGTCGCCGCCGCCCGCGCCAAAGTTCTCTGCGCTATCCATGAGGAAGTTGGCCGCCAGCGCTTCGTTCTTGTCGCACGCCAGGTACGCTTGGATGACCTCCGAGCGGTCGAAGCCCAGATCGCAGAGGCGGTCGACAGCAGCAGCCTCCTCCGCCGTCAGCTCAATGCGCTGCGCCTGAGGGTTCGTGGCGCCACCCATGCCATCAAAGCCCTGGCCACCGCCCATCGACGCCATCATCTGCTCCATAGCTCCAGGAGGCAAGTTGCTCAGCATCTGTGAAAGACCCCGAAGTTGCTCGGGGGTCATGCCCATTTGCGCCGCCATCTGCGCCTGCTGCTCGGGAGTGAGCGATTCAACCAACTGCTGGATCTGCTGGGGCGTCGGCATCCCGCCTGCTCCCATTCCCAAATCGAACGGCGCAGCGCCGCCAGCGCCGCCGGCAGGAGCGCTAGGAGCAGGCACCGATCCGGCCGAGCGGGTCCCGATGGGCTCGTTCAGCATCTGAACGAACTGGTCCTGGTTTTGGTGGATCAGACGCAACAGCTCCGGGCTCTGTCCACCAATTTGCTGGAGAACCGCAGGCAGCGCCGCAGGGTTGGACTGGATGAGTTGGCGCAGCGCGTCAAACTGAGGGTGGTTGCGGAGTGCATCCAGCGCGTTCGCGTCACCGCCGGCGCCGGCAGTTGCAGCTGGCGCAGCGGACGGAGGAGGCGCGTTCAGTCCCTCCGGAATGCCGTTCATCAGGTACTCCACAGCGCGCTCTGGGTTGTTGAAGGCTGCGCGCAGGGCAGCGCGCACTTGGTCCTCCGGGAAGCCCATGTCGCAGAGCTGGCGCACCGCCTCGTTCGACTGCTCACTCTGTTGCGCACGACACGCATACGGTCAGCGGACGAAGTTCCAGCTCTACATAGCTACATAGCAACTGCAGCAAGGAGAAGAGCAACGCACCGCCGCAGGGGCCGCAGCGGTGGAAGCCGTGGCTGGAGCAGCAGAAGTCGACACGGCAGCCGACGTGGCCGTGCTGCTGCTCGATGCCGCCGAAGTGCTGGGCGTCGAGGTAGCCGCGACCGCCGGAGCAACAGCAGGAGCAGCAGCAGCAGCAGGAGCGGCGGCGGCCGCGGTGGACGGAGCCGCAGCCGCAGTCCCCGCACGCGGAGCCTTGGGCTAATGTGGACACCAACACGCGTAGGTTAGGTCCAGACAAGAGCAAGGCAGGGCGAGCGAAAAGCACTCGGTACCTTGGTGACCATGACGACGAGGAAGTCGTTCTCCTTGACGTTGTACTCGGACAGCTTGCTCTCGTCCTTGAGCACCTTGCCGGCGTGGATCAGCTTCTGCTGCGCGACCGCAAAGCCCTTCTCGCCCTCGATCTTCTGCTTCATCGCCAGCACCTGCGAGAGGAACGGCGCCAGCGAGGGAGCGCACGCCACGGCCGTCAGTATACCGGTCCTCGCGTCCGCGTGCTCGCCGTGAGCGCCAGGCTCGATTCCCCTGCGGTGAGAAAGGCGGCACGGATGGTTTCCCCTCCCTTTTCGCCTCTCCACGAACGAATGACCGAGGGGAATCGGTGCGCGATGGGAAGTGACGCGCTCTGCATTCGAACGCACCGTGTCCTCGCCGTCGGCCTCGACCGGGAAGGCGACGCCCTGCAGCGTCTTGACCGTGAGCTTCATCGTCGTGACTTCTTGCTGCTCTCGCTCTCGTTCTGCGTTTTCTCCCCCGTCGACGCGTCCTGGAGATATCTTGCGCCAACTGAAGTCAACAATGTGAAATTAACTTGCAATCGTTGAGTTAGTGGAGGATCCCCATTGGTGAGTGAAGGTGTGCTAAGTGTACCTCTATCCGAATTGAGAGGCCTCTATTCGGCTTAGTCAGGTGCTACAGTGAACAGGGGGGGGACAATTTCCCGAGGGTAATTGAAGTTTGGAGCGTCATATCATGCCATTTAGACGCCAAGCAGCTTCCAACAACACGGCAAATCCCGCACTGTTCGAACCGGCGCCATAGTCGAAAATGCTGCTCCGCCGCCTGTCTCGCGCGTCCGCCGCCCGCTTCCCCGGTGCTGCGCGGGCCCCGTCGACCCTCCAGGTGCGTGACGATCGGACGCCTTGTGGTCGCGCCGCGGTTCTCGGCGGTCTCCGTTCGCGCGCTGCATTATCATTAATACCGTTGGGGGCGGTAGGCGCTCGGTGTACCCCCGCTGCAGGCGTTGGGCAAGCGCTACTACGTCCCGGGCGAGGAGGACAACAAGACCAGCATCTTGCTCGAAGTCGAAGATGGGCCAGGTAAACCGCGCGGTACAACTCTCGTCACGGGTGGCGATCACCTGTAGATTGAGACGCATTTATGTGGCGGCAGGCTCGCTGCAGGATACGCTCAAGTTCTTCTGGAAGCACGACGTGAACATGACGCGGATCGAGTCGCGGCCGGCCAAGGGCCACAACCAGAACTACCGGTTCTACATCGACTTTGAGGGCAAGCGCGGCGAGCACGCGGTCGACGCGCTCATGGACGACCTGGAGCAGAGCTGCCTCGAGGTGATCGTGCTGCACGACAAGAAAGGTAGCCGCTCCTGCATACTTCGCCTGCAGTCGCTGAGGCCACGGCCGCTCAGTCAATCCGTGCGTTTGTGCTTGCAGTGCCGTGGTTTCCGCGCAAGATCAACGAGCTGGACCGGTCAGTCTCGCAGGTAGCGTTGCCACGATGCTGCGGTGACTCCACAGTGCAACAACTCATGTCGCCGTATTGCCCAGATCCTCGATGCGGGAACGGACCTCGAGTCGGATCACCCTGGATTCAGCGTGAGGAGCCCGACTTCGTTCGTTGCTCACTCGGTGAATGCGCTGCGACTGACCACGAACGAACTGGCGTCTTCGCTTGTCAAACCACAGGACAAGGTCTACCGCGCTCGGCGCGATACATTCGCGGAGCTCGCCCAAAGCTACCGTCAGGGCGAGCCAATCCCGCGCATCAAGTACACGGACGACGAGATCCGCACGTGGGGAACCATTTACAAGCGCATGAAGAGCTACTGGGACCTGTACGCGTGTGACGAGTTCAAGTACATCATCCCGCTGCTCGAGTCGAACTGCGGTTACTCGGAGGACAACATTCCGCAGCAGCAAGACATCTCCAACTTCCTCAAAGAGTGCACGGGCTTCACGCTCCGTCCAGTCGGCGGGCTGCTCTCGTCGCGTGATTTCCTGAACGGCTTGGCTTTCCGCGTGTTCTTCTCGACTCAGGTATGTCGTTTGTTTGACTTCTCCAGGTGGTCCTGGTGCAACTGCGTAATCACACGTGTCTTCTGTAGTACATCCGCCACCACTCGGTCCCGCTTTACACTCCTGAGCCCGACATTTGCCACGAGCTAATGGGCCATGCTCCCATGTTCGCGGTACGTTCGTCAACCGCAACAACCGGCTTCGTGCTTCCAGGGACTAAGCTTCTTTTGTCTGTTCAGGACCCAGACTTTGCAGACTTCTCCCACGAGGTCGGTCTCGCGTCCCTTGGTGCCAGCGACGAAGAGATCGAGCGCCTTGCGACGGTAAGCGACCATTGCCGGATGAATTGGGTGCAATTGGCGCTAATTTGTGTGTCGTGTGTCGTGGACACAGTGCTACTGGTTTTCAGTCGAGTTCGGGCTGACGAAACAGAACGGCGAGTACAAGGTATGCAATGCATCGCATCCAAGTCAAAGAAGCATCGCTTACACGCGATTCTGAACTCGAACAGGCTTACGGTGCCGGTTTGTTGTCGAGCTTTGGCGAGCTCGAGCACGCGTGCTCGAAGGTCCGCGCGGATGGTAGCCCGCCTCCGGAGTACCGTCCCTGGGACCCGTTCGCTGCGTGCAAGCAGAAGTACCCGATCACGACGTACCAGCCGGTCTACTACGTCGCGGAGAGCATGGTGCGTTGAGGTTGTAGCATTGTTCCTGCAGATCAACATCGGCTGACGCGAGTTGGCCTGCCATTGCATCAGAACGACGCCAAGCACAAGATGCGCGAGTTCTGCGAGGACCTGAAGAAGCCGTTCCACGCTCGCTACGACCCGTACGCGCAGTCGGTCATCATTGACCGCGCCGTCGAACGCGACGAGAAATTGGCCAAGACGGCGTGATCTGCAGAACAGGAATGGAGGCGCTGGGATGGATCTGACCCATTGTATTGCACAATGGCGCCGTTGGACTTGCGGGTTTCGAAACGTGAACTACCTTGACGCAGGCGATCGTGCTGCCAATTCTCGAGGATCTTGGACGTGAAACACATCAAGTGCTCTCGCATGTTTGTGTCGTTGGCTATAATTACTAACCGACCTCGTGGATGAGAATGCCGCGCGTCCGAAGATAGTGCACTTGCAGGCTCCCTACTTCGAGGTGAAGCACCCCGAGACAGAGCTCCGATCAAAATTCAAGCGAAGGAGCTGCAAGGATGTTCCCGTCTCGTGGCATGGGCAGCAGTGGTGGCGACGTCGGTGATGGCAAGAAGCCGTACGACCAGTACACGAGCCAGTGGATGCGAGAGGTGGGACGTCAGCGCTCTGAAGTTGTTGGCGGCCACGAAGAATTCATTGCACGTGATACTGCCTACAGGCACTGGAGAGCCGACAGGTGATCGAGGAACTCAAGGCCCTGAACGACAAGCTCCAGCGTGAAGTCTACTCGCTGGTACGTGTCGCGTGACGCAACCGGCCCGCGCATTCCAACCATGACGGACGAGCATTGCTGGGAACTCGCCAGAACTCCAAGGTGGGCCTGATCTACGAGTGCTGCGGCGACCTGGGCGTGGTCGACCGCGTCGGCGACCTGATGCGCCGGAAGCTGCGCGAGTTCCAAGCCGCCAAGGCTGCGCGCGACGCCGGCGCCGAAAGGCTCGACAGCTCGTCGCCGCGCAGCCGCAAGAAGAGCGCGGCCGCGCTCCAGGCGGAGGCGGACGGGATCATCTGCGGCTCGCCCTCCTTCCACGAGCTCGCCGGGTTCGCCAGCAGCTACGACGGACAGGTAAGGTATCAGCTACGTCCTCGCTTTGATGAATCGCCCGACTGACTGACTGCATTCACTCATTCACACGGCCCGCTCCGCTCCTTTCAGATCGCGCGAGAGACTTTCCGGCGGAGGAACATGTTCGACCACGAGGAAGCGCGGCTCCACGAGCAGTTCGACATCTTCGGCAACCCGAAGCAGCCGTCGCCCAGCTCCTCGCCCGGGTATCCTATCACTCGCCTAGTGCTATCCCTCGCTAGATGGTGATTGTCGCTTCTCGGCTCACGCCCTTTTGGCTCGGCGCTCGCTGCAGGTCGAGCCCGATGCCGCGCAAAGGCGGCGGCGACACGATCGACAGTCTGCTGTCTGCTTCGAGTCCAGCACCGAGTCGCCCCTACGGCTCCGCGCCGGTGGTCTTCCCGACGCCGGACGGCTTGTCCGCGTCGCCATCGTACGGAGGTGAGTGAGGTCTATCGAGCACAGTCGCACGAGCCAGCGTTGATCTTGCCAAATACCTCCCTCCTTTCACACTCGACACTTCACGCGGGCGCCTCCAAAACTAACGCGATGCTTGCGATGCTGGCGGCGCGTGCAGCTCCCTTGGGCGGCGCTAGTGCGTATCGGTGACAGCAGCAAGCGAGTTCACGCCTCGGCGCTGTAGCTGGCATCGCGAACGCGCCGGCCGGCCGGTTGGCAGCACTCGCATCTCCCGATCAGCGCCAGGCGAGCGGTAGACCGACAGACAACACGCTCTGCTCCGTCCTCGGACCCATCCACACTCGGACAGTTCGCTAGTGGCGTGCGTCTCGGATCGCTTCCACCGTCGCAGGTCCCACGCGACAGCGCTCACGAGGCGGACTCCTCCTCGTCCAGCGCCATCTGCAGCGCCGCCTCGATGATCTCGCGCACCGAGCCGAACCCGCCGAGCTGCTGCTGTACCAACAGCCCGTCCTGGTCGTGTTCGCTCTCCGCTCCGCAGTCCGAGCCGCCGTCGCTCGCGGCCTGCGCAATGTCGTCCGCCCACTCGGCGATGCTGCCGTCGCCGCCGTCGAGCGGCCTGGGACGCGTCTGGTAGATGCTGTAGGCGGACAGCACGGCGCTGAAGAAGGGCGTCTTGAGCAGCATGTCCATGGGGAGGTTGTCGCCCTTGTTGTCCGCCAGCAGCGCGCCGAAGCGCAGGTGCCCGGGCGCCAGCGCCTCGTAGATGCCGCGCCACAGCTCGTCGCGCAGCATCTTGGGCGCCAACACGACGCGCCGCGCGCGCTCGCGGTCCGCCATGGCGGCGGCGAACGCGAGCGGGAACCCGCGCGGCGCGTTAATAAATATCTTGTTGTGCGGGTTCAGCGAGTACTCGTCGCTGCCGAGCAGCAGCGCGGCGTCGTCCGCGCTCGGCGCCGCCGCGCTCGTGTCGCCCAGCGAGTCGACCGACGTGGGCGACTTGGACTTGTCCTGCAGCACCGGGGGCGGCAGGTCCGTCGACATGTACTGCGCCACGAGCGCGTGGATGCTGCGCGCCAGCACCGCGCGCGTGTCGCGCAGATACGCCCACTCGTCCGCGTCCATGAGGTAGAACTGCGCCTTCTTCCAGTGCTGCGTCATGTCGGCGAAGCGCGCCGACAGCCGCGGCACTGGAAGAAGGCCCGGCACGGCCAGCACCGCAACGAGCAGCAGCGTCCCGAGCGGCCCACTCAGCAGCGCGACGCGCAGGAAGACGCCCACGAGCAGCAGCGCGAGGCAGGCCTTGGCCGCGCCGGAAGCCAGCATCGCCACATCGACGCGGCCCGCCTTGCCGCGCGGCGACTGCGCGCGGTAGACGACGTCGCAGGCCCCCGAGAGCAGCAGGTGCATGGGCGTGCCGGCCACGAGCTGCAGCGTCGACACGAGCAGCCAGAGCACGTGCAGCGGGTGCCTGGGCACGCCCTCGGCCGACAGCGCCGCGGCCGAGTTGACGTCCTCGTCGCGCAGCTTCCACTTTTTGAGCGTCGCCCAGTACTTGGCCATGGTCGCCTTGAGCCGGTGCATGTCCGGGTGGTTGCGCGTGCGGAAGTGGATCTGCAAAATCTCCTCGTTCATGCACGCGAGCTGCCGCCGCGAGAAGCAGTCGTCGCGCACCACGTTGCAGCAGAAGACGTGTAGCGTGCGCGTGAGCCGCATGACCTCGAGCTGCGTCGCCGAGTGGGGCGGCACCATTTTGAGCGAGCTCGCCAGCCGTGCGCTCACAAAGTGCGTGAACTCGGTCGGGTCCTCCTCGAACACGCGCATGTCGGGCTCCTCCACCAGCACGGGCGCGCCGTAGCGGATCGCCGCGAACCGCCGCACGTTCAGGAAGCGCCCGTCCGAGCAAAAGTGCAGCGCCACCGGCACGATCAGCGCGCGGCGGTACGCGGCCTGCCGCAGCGTCGACAGCAGCTGCGTCGTCACGCGGAACAGCTCCGACTTGTCGCGCGACGCCGTCGACTCGGACGCGCTCGCCGCCGCCGCCGCCGCGTAGTCGACCACCACGCCCATCTTGTACGCGCGCTCGTCGGCCGAGCTCGCGTCCGGGTCCGCCTCGTCCACGAGCCGCGCGCGGTGCGCCAGCTCCCGCGCGACCAGCGCCAGCTGCTGCGTGCGCAGCGCGTCCGGCGACAGCGGCGCCGCCGTGGGCGCGTCGGCTTGCACCAGCGGCGCGATGTACTCCTCGATGATGGCGCGCTCGAGGTAGCCGGGCACGCGCCGCTTCCACGCCGCCGACCGGTCGATCACGTACACGACGGGCATGAACTCGTGCTTCTCCGGCTCCCGCGAGATGACCTTGAACTCCATCACGCGCGGGAACACGGCGCGCGTCAGCAGCGCGCGCATGCGGCGCCGGGGCCGCGGCTGCACGCCGGCATCGCCGCTCAGCTCCGCGAAGACCTCCTCCGCGCGCAGCGTGCGCGCGTTGCCGGCCGGGAAGAGCGACGCCGGCGCCGACGTCCACGCGCGCTGGAGCAGCGCCGAGAGCATGGCCCGCCTGACAAACGGTGCGGCGCTCGGGGAGGAAGGGGGGAGATGGCCGGCCGTGCGTCGGCCTCGCCGGTCTTGAACTTGTGTGGCTCGGCCGCCGCTCGCTCGCTCGGTGCGCCTTCGGACGTTCCGCCGCTTCGTCGGTCGGTCGGTCGTCCGGGTTTCCCCTTTGCTTTTGCCAGTCACGGGTCGGGAGATTCCCAGTGGGGAAACAAGGGGGAAGGACGGGAGGGGCGACGTGCTCGCGCCTTTCTTCCGTCGCGTTCGAACGCCTCGCGCCGAGAGCTTGAAGCGCCATGCGGGGGGAGTGACACGGCGCCATCAACGTCCCGGACGGCGCGCAACGGGTGGCGGAAAATCGGCAGCAGCCGGTTTTGCGCAGCGATGATTGGTTGAAAAGAGGACTAGCAACCATAGTGACGAAAGCGAAAGAAATCAACGATGAGAAGGGTTGAAGCTGCCGATTACCCCCGAAATATATTTACCTGGGTATTGTGACTTGGGATGAGTTGATTTGTATGGTTTAGCCTCCAATCTGAGGTCCATTAGGCCACTATCAAGAGGTTTCGATCACCCGCAAATTTAACATGGGTTCTGAGGATCTGACGTCTCGTTCTGACGCTGCGCTGTCGACGAACACCGACCAATCCTGCTGCTTGCCTTCCGTCTTTCGGAGGGAGACTCACACACATGGTGGGGCCACCATTGGTGGCCCTGCCGCTGTGCTATGCACGATGCGAACGTAGTCTGGTGCTGCGCGTCGGGCCAAATATTTTGGATCGGGCCGGCCAAGATCCCGAATGCACACCGAATGCGCAATGCCGGGGTAAAACTGAGGCAACCAAGCTGGCGCGCAATGTGTACGCTGGCTTTACACTTGACTACAGTATGAACTGCCAAGGATTTGCCCAGTCGCCCTGCATTTCTTTGCCGAGGCCAACGACGCAGAGTGCACACACGCCCGCGTCATCGCAGTTGGCACTACCTTCTTAAACCGATGTAGTCTTCGAGTATTCGTTTAAACAGGGATCACGTACCGAACTGAGAGTGATCGTCGACCATTGACACCTTCACTCACCAACGTGGATCCTCCAACCGCGGAGAACGCACAAGCAAGCACAAAGGGAAACTCGCGGCGAGAAGTGACGGCGGCGCGCGCTCCGGGCCGACGATGGCGCCCAAGAAGAACAAGCAGCGCGAGAAGCAGGAGCAGAACCGCGCGTCCTCGAGCGCGCGCGCGCACGAGCGGCTGCTGGCCTCGATGGGCGCGGCCGGCGGCGGCGCCGCGCCGGCGTTCATCGGCTTCTCGAGCTTTGCGCAGCAGCCGACGATCTACCCTTCCGCCGCAGAGGCCAAGCCCGCGCCCGAGAGCTTTGCGTACACGGGGGCGAACACGTTCTACGACGGCGCGGACCACGGCATCGCCATGGCGCTCAAGATGCTCGGGAAGAAGGGGTCGGTGACCAAGACCAAGGCGCTCAACAGCCTGCTGCAGGACACGCTGCCGCCCAAGAAGCCCGCCGAGCTCCGCGGCATGGTGGGCCACTTTGTCCAGCTGTACGCGTCCGAGATGCGCGACCAGAATGACCGGAAGGTGCGCCAGCTCCTTAATGAAGTGCTGCGCACGCTGGCGGATAAGCTCCGGCCCAAGGCGTTCGCCGCGCACTTCAAGCGTTTGCTGCCGTACTGGTACATGGCGATGCACGACGTGAACGCCGATGTAGCGCTCGTGGCTGACCAGGCGTTCGGCTTGCTGCTGTCGGAGGACGAGGTGCGCCTCGCTGTCGTGGAAGAGCACCTGGATGCCATCGTGGAGGAGTACCAAGCGTTCTTGGCCAAGACCCCGGACACTTTCGAGGGCGTTTCCATGCAGCCTGATGAGCGCGAAGAGCGGTAAGTGCAGCTCTGCACGGATGCGAAGTGGGTTGATGTACTCAACTTGCGATTGCTTGTCTGATGGTGAGAGCAGCTACGAGCGCTGTGTTTCGTCGGCGGTGCTGAGCATCAATGCGCTCGTCCAGCTCTTTGTCGGTGCTGGGAAAATGGATAGGCTGCAGGACGCCGACGCGGTGTGCTCCGTCGCAAGCCTCGTTTCGTCGGACAAGTTTGCACGTCTGACCACTGCTAGTTCCAAGCACCCGAATTTCTCTCGCGAGACGGTTCGACGGGCAGCGTACTTGACAATCCTGAGTCTGTGCAAGCTCGCGAAGCCTATCGTCTCGGCCAAGCAGGAGTTCTTCGGGAAGGCAATTCTTGGTGCTATCGGGGAGAAGAGCCCCGCCAATTCAGAGGACATGTGGAACGCGCTTTTGACGTTCCTGCAAACGTTCCCGTCGACCTGGCAGGATGCACCCAACTTTTCCAAGTTCGCTGCGAGTGCTGCGTTTCCAAGACTCTTTTCTCAGCTTCGCCACGGTTTTCACGGATCAGCACGGTCGTCGTTCCCGACAGTGCTGCCCTTCCTATCGCTCATTCCACTGGAGGTGGCTTTTGAGGCGTCGAGTGGACGATCCTCCTTGTACACCGGCATCCTCGACAACTGCCTAAAGCACCTCGAATCGCCCGAGTCCAGATTCCACAGCAAGCCTGTGATTTCTTCGTTCTTCGAGTGCCTGACAGCATTTTTCACCATTTTCCTCAACACGGAAGCCGCGGCAATTTGGTTGAGCCAGCACGAAGACATTGCCGACAGCTACACGACTCAGTTTGAGAAGGCGGTTGTTGGTTCGCTCAAGTCTGTACTCAGCTCGGCAAGCTTTACGGACGTAGTTACCGGCTTCTACGTGGCGGAGCTACTGAAGATGCAACATCGACTCCAGAGCTACTCCGCCAAGAACGAAGTGGCAGCTGGTATCAAAGTTTTGTTTGCCCAGCGCCTGCACGATTGGATCGAGAAGAATGTGCTCGCAATGGTCTCCGACCTCTCGATCAAACCGGATCGGTTCTCGAGGCTGATTCAGAGTGGGTTCTGTGAAGTGGAGGATAGCGCGGACAACAGCAGCACCCAGTTCTGGCTGGCATTGGGCAAGGCGACGTACCACAAGGCGCTCGAAAAGCTGAGTGCTTACGGTGTTGACACGAGTTTCTCGGCTGAAAAGTTCGCGTCGCTGTCCACGCTACTGTCAGTGATCAAGGTTATCTACTTGGCGGTTCCGATCACGCTTCTTCTGGAGAACGCGAACACTGATGAGCACTTCTCCGAGACGTTCCGCCCCGTCATTTGCGCCGTCGCTGCCAGGCTAAAGACCGAGCGAAAGGCATCGGAGAACTCGATGGAGCAGTTGCTTGGCATCTCTCGGAACTTTTTTCTTGCTGCGACAGACAAGAAGATGTTCCTGCTGCAACTTTTCAAGGATTTTGACGTCCAATTCGGCGACATGATTGAGGCAACTGCGATCATTCGCCATGCACTGCAGTTTCCCGTGACTCAAGAGCGCAGCAAGCTATGGGCCGTGACCGGAAGTTGGCAACAGATCGACACTGTTGCGTCGTCGGACGATCCGACGCTAGACGCGCTGGCTGCGATTTGGAAAGGCAAGTTGCTCGACGAGTTCCTCACGATCAGTCTGAAAGGACGACTTGACGATTTGAACCCTAGTGCGTTCAAGGGTCTGCTGGAGGCTTGCCTGGGTGGAGAAGGAAATTGCCCGCTTGTGAGCCCTGACGCGGTCGTGATCTTCTGCCATTTCGCCGTTCAGAACGGTACCCAGAGCCCGGATATGCTCGTCACGATCTTGGAGCAATTCTGCGGCATGTTTGCGAAGCTTCAAGTCGACTTGCCCGCTGAGCTGAAAGACGTAGAGGGGCAGCTCTACACACAACTTTTCCATCTTTCTGCTCGAGGAAGCTACGCAGCCTCCAGCAACGCAGTTTGGACCCGCACAGCGAAACAGTCGATGCAGCAATGGGAAAAGCAGCGGCTGAATGCCTTTGTTTCAGGTATTGCCACGCACGTGAACGACCTCTTGGTCGCCAAGCCCTCGGGAACCTCGGTGTTCAACGAGCATCTCTTCACCGCGTACACCAAAAAGTTTCTGCTCCTGTCGTCGGACCCAGCATTCTCGGTGAGCGACGTCGCCAACAAGCTGGATATTGTCCAAGCCCAATGCGAGGTAGTTTCGCACCAACCGCTGTTCTTCAACCGCCTTCTTGGCTGTCTTGGGAGCATGTGTGAAGACGAACACGTCGTAGCGGTCCTGAAGGAGTACTACGCGGAGCTTGTAGAGAAGAACAAGGACGACGCCGTCAAGATCATCACCAAGCTCGTGGATATCGACGTGTCGCACGCTATGACATGGTTTGTGTTCCACCCGCACGAGAGCAAGGCGAGTTGGGGACGCGTGAGCTCGCGTTTGGAGGTTCTTGAGAGCTACTTGACGTTAGAGCCTCTTTATGAATCGCTACGCGGAACCAGTATTTTCGACGATGCACTGCTCGCAGTGACCAATCGAGCCGAAGGCAGCGCAGTTTCTGCCGAGATGACTTCACATCGCGACTTGATATTTGCCTCCAAGGCGGATGAGGCCAGTATCCGAAGCCTCGCTGCTATTTCTACCGATGACTATCTCACGCAAGCGCAGCACACTGAACTCGAGAGTCTGATTGTCGGCGCGATTTGCTTGTTCGCGTCTGTTGAATCGCGAGTGGCGCTGGTGGACCAGGCTCTGGCGAACGGAATTGACCAACTCAGCTGGAGCCTGCTGGAGCCTGTGATCATCTCGCTCATGAAGGACATTGCTCAGCCAAAGAATTTGACCGATGATACTGCTGCAGGCATCAAGTCGCTGCAGTCGTTTTTCGAGCGTTTGATCTCCACTCGTGACCAGTATGCATTCCAGTCGTATCTTGGGGTGGCTGCTTCTTGCTGGCGCCATACCGACGACCAACTCATCGGGACCAATACTTTCAAGCTTCTATTCCCTCTGGGAACGGTTCAGTCTGTCCTTGAGAAGATCCAGGAGCGCGTCTCACCGTCGTCATCTTCGGTGATCGAGTTGAATGAGTGGATTCAAATGGTGGAGTTCGTGAGCGCTCTCTCTTCGTCCTACCTGCAGGCTGCATCCGATGCGCTGCGCTCGCCTTGGGAGAAGGCGGTGCGGGGGCTTATCATCCATGGACTCGCGGGGAAGCTAGAACTGTCGAAGGTGGCGAACCTGAAGATTCACAAGCGCAGCAAGGAAATCACGGAGCGCGAGAAGAATCGCGAGGAGCAGTTCGTGCTGCAATACCCTCACGACTTGGCTAGATCGCGATTGGCCATTCTCACGCTTCTGAGTGCACTCACTCTGAGCCAAAGCGAGTTGCTGCACGAGCTTTCGGCGTTCTACCGGGAAGCGCTTCTGTCTACGGTCCTCTGCGCGTTCGCCGAGTCGGCTGAGCTGAGTGCGCACGTAGTGACAACGTATGTGTCGCTCGGCTCGCCTGCGGAATCGTTCCGACTTATCCAGCTGTCAATGGTAATCGAGACGTCCCTCAAGACCACTTTCAGCGCTGTGCACTTGGCGTTGACCAGCATTCATGACACTGCACGTGTGCGTGAGCTGGTGCTGGAGTGCTTTGGCGGCATCGACGGCCTTGCGTCGCTCTTTGACGCGAGTCGATACCCGATGACCCCGGCGCAGCGCGTCCTGCTATACATTCTGGCTGCATACTCGGGTGCCTTGCACGCGCGTTCTCTTGGTGATACCTCGATTGACATTAACGCCGCTGACGAAGCTGCGACGGAGGCTACACTGGCTAGAGCGCTGATCCCGAGAGCGCTGCGAAAGTCGCTTCGTGCCGTCTTTGGTGTTGACAAGGATGAAACCAACGCCGCCAAGATTCGAATGCGGAGTCGCCGGCAGAAGCCACAGGAACGCGAGGACTTGGTCGGACGGCTGCTGCTTTGGGACTTGTTCCTTCAGTTGTTCCCGCGAAGCAGCGGGACGCCGGCGAGCGAGGAAGACGTCCGTGCCGAGAGTGGAGATGTCGGCGCGCCGGGAATGGTGGCGTCGGCGCTGAGCTCGTACGCGGCCAAGTACAAGTTGCTGACCAACTTCTTGACATTCTGCACGACTCTATTATCGCAAGAGAGCGCTGCGAGCCTGGCGAAGAAGCAGGAGCAACACGTTTTCGACCTGCAGAATCTGCCGCTCTTTCAGCTCGGCGACCTGGAGATGGCAAATGACAAGGCGTCGGCCCTCGCGGACTTGAGCTTCGACAAGAGCAGCGTGTTCTTGCTGGGCACGCGAGTGTTCTTCCGGACGGCCGTGCGTCTGCCGGCCATGGTGCGCACGTGGTGGAACGACGAGTGCTCGCGGAGCGAGCGCAGTTGGGCGTCCAAGTACTTTGAGGACAACATCTCGCCGTTCATGCTGGCGTCCGAGCTGGAAGTGATCGCGTCGGCGTCCGAGGCGGCGGAGGCATGGGACGCGGATGAAATGACGGTCAAGGGCAGCCGCGTGTCGCGCGAGATCACGACGACGTACATGAAGGACGAGTGCGCGCTGGAGATGGTTATCCGCGTGCCAGCGGCGTACCCGTTGCGCTGCGTGGAGGTCGAGTGCACGAAGCGTATTGGCATCGCGGAGGACCGGTGGCGGCGCTGGGTGCTGCAGATCATCCGCGTGACCTCGTCGCAGGACGGGTCGCTGCTGGACGCGGTGCTGCTGTGGAAGAAGAACATTGACAAGGAGTTCGAGGGGGTCGAGCCGTGCCCGATCTGCTACTCGATCCTGAACCCCAAGACCATGGGTCTGCCCAACCTCCCGTGCAAGACGTGCGCCAACAAGTACCACAACTCGTGTCTGTACAAGTGGTTCAACCAGTCGGGCAAGAACAAGTGTCCGATCTGCCAGCAACCGTTCTACTAACGAGCTGCAGCACGAGATATCTAGAGAGAGAGAGAGCGAGAGAGAGAGAGAGAGAGAGAGAGATGTGGATCGATCGTCGCTTGTATTGACCCGGCGTCCTCGACACGAGGCGAGCGAACGAGTGTGCTAGCAGAAGAAGAGAGCGAGGGGGATACACACAGTAGCGCCATAAATAGAGAGGGCTTGCTGCTTGGGGAGAGAAGAGAAGACGAAAGCGCGACGGTGAATGCCCGCCGCCATTCATGACACGCAGCAGCCGCAGTTCGCCGACACGACCTCCTTCGGCGCCGTCGGCTGCGCCACCGCTGCGGCTGCGCCACGGCATCATTTCGTCAGTCGAAGAGCGTCGATCGACGTCTTGAGGACCCAAGGCGGACGCAGACGCGCACCTTGCGCCTGCGGCTGCGACCGGCGCAGCACCGACACGTTGACAGGCGTCGGGTGCGTGGGGAAGCCCGGGATCTGCGCCGACGCGAGCGTCTGCCCGTCCTGCAGCAGTCCTCGGCCCATGCAGATGAGTCTCACGGCCTTGACGTCGTCCACCGCGCCCACCTCTGCGCGGCGCCACCCACCCACCGATCGTCAGTAACTCGGACGCTCCGCTATTCTATTCGGACGCGCGGTCCGTGCAGGCGCACGCACTGTCGGGCCAGTGCCGCAGGAGCCGCGCCTTGACCTCGGGCACCGGCGTGGACTTGGGGAAGCGCAGCACCACGTGCACGCCGTCGTGGTTGGCGAACAGGAACTTGAGGCTCAGCTCGTCGCCCGCGCTGCCGGCGGGGCGGCCGGGCGCGCTCATGCTCGGGCGAAGCTGCTGCTGCGTTTCCCAGCTTTGGCGAAGAATGAGAAGGGGGCGGGTTCCAAAACTAGTCGCGGATACAGGAAACGATATGATTGGCTAAAAGTAAAATGTACTTTTATCTTGACCTTAACCTTAACCTTAAAAACGATATCATTTTTCTTGTGAAACAGAATATTTGGAGACTTTCAAAGAGACTGAACTCATCAAACAGCATCAATGGTGCGGGTTTTTGCGTGGTTATTCTGTTGGAGAGTTAATGTGTTACTTGGGTTTCCCTTGTACTGTTTTCTTATATTAAAAGTATAGATTTTCCGGATAATTTTGTATTAGCTTTTATTTTGTCCGGATAATGCTGCACATAGTTATGTGGTTTTCATCATTTCGTTGCAAAGGGTTAGGCAAAAATATTTGCAACGAAATGAAGTATTCCACACAATTTAATGCTCCTTGAAACAAGTTTACTCAAGTTTCAAAGTTACGCACCAAAGTTTCAAAGGCTGTTGGAGAGTTTTGCTCTCTTGAACAGTTTTTCCTGTGCAGCAGAATATCTGCCATGGTTACTCTATAACGTAACCAACTAGTGCAAAACCGGTTCTTTTTTATGTATTTGACACCACGATCTCTCTAAATTGCAAGAATCAGGTGCGTTTTTATCGGGTTTTCAACATCGCCAGTCCGATTTAGCCAAACAAATCTCATATTTAATGACAAAATACGATACACAATTATATAAAAGTAGCATGTCGGCGTTCCGAGTGCGGTGCACTCGGAAACGCCGACAGCCGCCGCCGAGATCAACCAACGGAAACGAACGCCGCCGTCAACGGCCGGCCGGGCGTTGCGTACGATGGAAAGGCCGCGAAGCGTCACGCCGCGCGCGGCGGCGGCGGCGGCGGCGGCCCCACGCCTTCAGCTGCGCGGCCAGACGCGCTTTCCCCCCGCCTCCGCGCCGGCCGCGAGCGACAGCGACGAAGAAATGAGCGACGGCGGCGGCGCGCGGCCGCACTGGAGCCGCTTCATCCAGAACGAGAGCTACGTGCCGCCGCCCACGCCCTACTCGCCGCGCTCGGCGCGCGGGGAGGACCCGCTCGTGGAGCAGGAGCGCCACTGCCGCGAGAAGCTGCAGGCGCTGCGCGCTGCGCGCGGCCGCTTCCGCTTCTTCCCGGCGGCGCGGCCGCTGCGCTTCGCCACCGAAATGGTCCTTTCCGCGGCCGAAGCGGCGTGGAAGCGCGGCGGTATTGGCTGCGACGACGGCGGCGGCGGTGATGCGCGCGAGGCCCCGGCGCTGTCTCGAGTAGGTGTCGACGCGCTTGGAGGGCTCGAGCTGCTGCTGTTCGAGTTCTTCACGAGCGGCGAGCTGCTGGTCGCCAGGCAGACGTGCCACCGCTGGCACCGACTCGCGCGCCTCGACCTGCTATGGGAGCCACGGCTGCACACGCCCTTTGAGCGGTACCCGATGCGCGAGCTCCTGGGCCTCGGCAAGCAGGTGCCGGCCATCCAGGTGTACATGATTTTCCGCCGCTTGAAGCTCGCGCAGTCGCCGTCCGTGGAGGAGACTGGCGTGGCTGCAGGGTCGACGGGCGGCTGGCCGCTCCCGCGGCGCGTGGACGAGCGTCGGCGAGCGCTCCTGACGCTGCTGCACAACCGAGGGAACGACCGGGACGAGCGACTGCAGCGATTGCTGGAGATGGAGCTGCGAGCCCGGAACCGGGGCGGTAACGCTGCTCTTACGCCGGCTCCAGCTCCTGCAGCTGATGTCGGAGGCGGCGACCACCTCCACGTTCCGCCGCCAAGCGCAGCACCCTACGTCGCGATCGGAGCTGCTGGCCAGGACGTGTCGTCCATCATTTCGTCGATCATCGACATGGGAGCGCAAGATCTTCTCGACTTCGACCCCACTGCGAGCGTGCACTTGGTCACTCCTCCACGCTGTAGCACCGCCGACTTTGCTGGCGATGCTGCCTCGTCAGCGCAGCCAACGGCGCATCCTGCTGCAGCTGAAGCGCCGGACGGAACCCTGCAGCAGAACCGGCTCAATATTCCCCTCGCTCCAGCAAACAACCGCAACGCTGAAGCGCGGAACCGGCCGCAGCTCAACGCCCGGCATGTTGGCGGCGCCACTTCGACCGAAGAGGAAGACATATTCAGCGTGGTCGATGGGCGATGTCGCGTCAACCTCGCGTCTTGGCTTGCGACCAAGAAGACCGTGTCGGAGCTCTCGCTGCGGTCATTTATCCGGCAAATGCTGCTTGCCGTGCGGGCGCTGAAGGCGTCACGGGTGGAGCATACCGACATTTCCCTGGCGAACATTGTCGTTGTCCTAGGGGATGCCTCTCCCTGTACCTCGGACGCCGAAGAGAAGACGGCAATGGCAGTGCCGATGGATGGAGTCACCGCGTCTTGTGCTCTGACACACCCTCTGTTCCAGTTGTTTTACAATCGAAGAAGCCTCCGAGCCGCAACTGCCAGTTCTTCGGAGCCTGCGCTAGATTTCACAGCCCCTCGCCCGCTAGGCATCGACGCGGATCTGGATCGCGACGTGATCCAGGACGAGGATATGCTCGAACCGCGAGTCGAGGATGACGCGCCGGTCGATGCAGCGGCTGCGCTTGCGGCGGCCGCAGCAGCAATCCCGCATGACCTTGTTGGTGGCGGCGCAGCGGCAGCTCACGGCGGTCTAGGTCTGTTTCATCGCGCGGCGGCCAGCGTGTCGATGATTGAGGCAGTGCTGAGCTGCGCGATCGCGGTGTGGGCCCACGGCCGCTTCGCCGACTCGAACACGATCGCGCTGCTGACGCTGCTGCTTCGCCACCCGATGGAGTTCCCGCGCGGCTTTCGCTCGTTCCTCGAGTACGCCAAGTTCCTGCTCATGACGAGCGCCATGTCGGTCGACCGCCTTCTGCAGCACGAGTTTGTCTGCTCAAGCGCCGAGAGTGCAGCTCCGTCTTTCCAAGTCGTCCGGTGCACGGACTGGGAAGCAGGGTCGTTCCGCGACGTGGTCGAGTACCGCGCTCGCGTGCTCGCGTGGTATTGCAGCTCGACGAGCGTCGGAATGGTGGACGCGTCGGTCGGCAGAGCGTCTGCGGAGCTCCAAGCCGACGAACTGATGCCGCGAACAGCGCTGGGGCGGTATTACTTCGCTCAGGCGCTGGAAGAGACCGGTTTGGCGACTGAGAGGTTCGTGAGCGTCGTGGCGCCCACGGACGCGACATCCTCGTGGATCCGAGCGCTGGCGCTCACGCAGTCGGCGACGCTGCAACGACTGGACCTGTCGCGCGTGCACGTGCCGCCGTCGGTGATCCTGAAGGAGCTGGCGAAGCTGCCGCGCGTCTCGCACCTGCGCCTGCCGCTGCAGTTCCTTCGCGACGAGAACCTCGAGCACCTCATCGCCGCGCTCGAGTACTCGGCGCTGCTCCCCGCTCTTCGCGCGACCGACGACGCCGTCCGCGTGGCGATGGACCGACTCGAGCGGTCATACACGATGCAGCTCGACATGGTCACGTTCCTGCTCGAGAAGCCTGCAGGGCGATAGGAGGGGGGTGAGCGTAGGCGGGGAGAGAGAGAGAGACAGGATCCTGTATTTACTTTGGAGAAACGGGGGAGCGACACGCTTGAGGGCGTTGACTTCCGTCGCATTGACCGACGCGCCGCTGCTAATGGCGCGAGCGCTTGCTGAACAGGTCGACCATGGGGATCTCCTCGAGCTCCCGCCGCGAGCACAGGTACTCGCCCAGCAGCACCGTCACGGCCGTCGCCGCGCCGTGCACAATCCACCAGTTCCACGTCTTGGGGAACTCGAGGTAGAAGCACTGGACGAGCAGGTCGATGAAGTACAGCGTCACGCCAAAGTCCAGGCACTTTTTGGCGCGCTCCACAAACACGGCGAGGCATACAGCGCTGCGTAGCGAGGCCCCACGTGTGAGTACTCGCCGTCGCCTCATGGCTCGCTATCGATGCCGCCATTGATCAAGGGGAGAACGCACCTGACGAGGCTGGAGGCCAGCACGGCGACGCAGTTCTTGATGCCGTCGACAGTCGCGAGCGAGTGCGTGTGGTACGCGAAGAACTGGTCCATGGACGCGGCCGACCCGTGGCACAGCGCCAGGAACAGACCGCGCGCCACGTAGTGCGAGCACTGGGACGTTTCCGGGCATTTATGGGCGTCAGTCCTCGCGTTCTGCGGCGTTCTGCGACGCGAAGGGCGCGCAGCAGATCAAGCGAATGACGAAGGGAGGCACGCACCTGCATGCAGATCATCTGCAGCACGATGAGCTTCGGCGCCCAGCGCGTCGCGCCGTAGAACTTGGGCATCCTTTCGCTTCTTGCTTGCTTTTCCTCGACTCCGGACGAGCTCACGCACGTTAAGACCGGCGTTTTAAATACTGACCAACGTTCAAATATAATGTGGTCTTCTCGTGAAATCGTCTCTAATAGAAAGCGGTCTTCTCGTATAAAGCGGTCTTCTCCGTGACGTCTAAAAAACATGCAATACATTCTCCAAGTGAAAAAGAGGCAACCTGCGCGTCGGAAATGGCGGAAGGCGAGACCGGCGGCGGCGCGCGGCCGGCGGTCGGCGTGCTGTACACGGCGGGGAGCGCTCGCTCGCGCGAGAACGAGCTGCTGGCGCGGTACGTGGGTCTGTGCCTGGCGGCGGGCGGGCTGTGCGCCAGCGTGGCGGTCGTAGCGGTGGGCCAAGAAAAGACGGGCGAGTCGGCGCCTCAGGCGCGCTCGGCGCTCCGAAGCGACGGCGTGATCGTCGAGGCGAGCCAACTGCCGGACGGGATGTACACGGAGACGCAGGACCTGGATGCGCTCACAGACTGCGCGCTGTGGCTGCTGCTGCTCGACACGAACGCGACGCTCCAGACCGCCGAGAAGCTGAGCAAGAGGTGGGTCGTGGACGGGTGCCGTCCCCGCTCTAGCCGCCGGCGTCTAACCGAAGGATACGGCGTTATGTGTGTATGTATGTGTGTGTGTGTGTGTTACAGGTTTAAGAAGCGCGACGCCAAGCAGAAGCGCGTGGTGTTGAGCTTGCAGACGACCATGCGGCGCCTAGCGCAGCTCAGTCAAGCGTACGAGGCAACTCGCGCCGGTGCTACTTAAGGGCTCTATACACTAACAGCGAGCGGTGCACTCGTTATGTATACAGGTTTCCGGACACGATTGTGCTCCACGGGGGCGTCGGCTTCCAGGTGGTGGAAGGCGAGAAGGGCGTGCTGCGTCAAGTCGCTCAAGGCTGCTACTTTATGGAGCGCCTCGCGTATGTACTCGGTGTCGTTGAGCGCAGTCGCTTCTGCAGTGTCGAGGACTGACCGTCTCGTTGAAATCCGTGCACTCAGCAAGGAGAAGGTCGTCGCACTCTTCGTGGTTGACTTGCTCGAGAGCACTGGCATCCAAGTCTTGAGCCGCCGAAACGTGCAATGTGCGTCGATCTCGCAACGAAGCCTCCAATGTGCAAGCTCGACTGACACCATGCTCGTCTCCTATCGTCGGCCACAACAGCGCTCAAGTGGGGCATGACGATGCTGCGGACGTTCTATTACATCAACGCGCTCACGGGACTCAGCATCCACGAAGGTCTGCGTGACCGCAACGTGCGTCTCATTTACCTCCAGACGCTCGTCGAGATGTGGGACCTCTTGGAGACCGTGATGGCCAGCAATGCGGCACATGCTAGCGAGCGCGACGGCTCCGCCTCAGCCGGCGCTTCGTGGGCCCCCGATCCAGTCGCAGCGACCTATCTGCCTATCCACAGCGTGATGGTGCTGCTGCCACTTCCCAACTGGTTCTTCAATACTCTCATCACGCGGATCTTTGACTTTGGTCTCGCGGGCTCATCCTTCCAGGGCCAAGCTGTCACCACAGTGAGTTTTGTTTCGTACTTCACAATGCCTATATCACGAGATCTCACTTGTATTTGCCACTTGTCTGACAGCTCGACTTTGCCGCTGGACTCCAAACCGGGTTTGAAGATGAATTCGGTGACATGTTTGAGCTTGCCAAGGGCCGCTCGAGATCGCTGCCTGCGCTGGAGTGGCTCAAGGCGACTCTCGCTACCGCTACGTCGACGGTGCAGAAAAACCACAAGGAAGCGAAAGCCAAGGGTGTGGTAGCGTCGCCACTTGCGATCCGCAGCAATGTGCTGAGGGCGGAAGTGGCGATTTCGCCGCAAAGCACTGCCATTTCCCGGACGTTCTTCTTCAAGCTCACCATCACAGTCGTGCTGACGGTGCTTTTGATCCTGTACCTGATCCGGTAAACGCCACAGTCGAGTCGAGTGACCCGGTGGGTGCGTTGCTGTGTCGTTGGTGTTATCGTGACCGAATACACCTGCTTTGCGGTGTTAGATCATTTGCTGCTCTGTATCCCCAGCTGCCGGCGCTGTACGAGCTTCTTCCTGCTGCTGCTCTTTTGCTCGGTTCTCCAGCTCTGCCTGCAGTTTGCGTTGGTGGAGCTCTTCGGCGTGCTTGAGGATTGCTGCTCGTCGAATGGAGTATATATTTGGGTGAAGAAGAGATCGCAGTCGCTGTCGGAAGGTAAGCAGTGGCAGGTTTCCTCCATGGAGCCGCATGTAGTGAACGACGACTTCGACTTGCTGTTTCCGCTGCATGATCGACTCCCAGAAGGACTCACCGAGCGTTGCCACCCGAATGTTGCGCTGCATCTGCAGGATGGGGAAGAAGGCGGCCTGGAACTGGGAACTGCCCTTGGTGAGATCTTCCGCGTCCACGAGTCCGTCTCGGATGGCGCCGGGCCGGTTGGTATCCTTGTCGGCGAGCTTCTTCTGTGCAGTCTCGACATTCTTGCCGAAGAAGAACCGTCGGTTTTTTAGGTCGCCGCAGAACGCACTCAGCTCGCTCGCGTCCATGGCTCCAGAGCCATCTTTGTCGAAGATGGAGAATGCGTACAGCATCAGCTCCTCGCGCGAGAGGGTCGAGAATGTGGCAGTGCAGAGCACGAAGTCGTCGAACGAAAGCCGCCTTGGGGTCGCCGGCAGCCCAACGTACTCGAAGATGCCCGCTGTAAGCTTACGCTTCTCTTCCTCGATGATCGTGAAGAACTCGTCCACAGTGATTTCGCCGTCGCCATGGAGATCTTCGCGCGCAAAGATTCGCCGCAGCTTCTTGACGTCGGTGCGTGAGAGCTCCAGCGACTGGCACAGCTGCTCAACACGCCTGGTCGCCACCAGGTGCATGTAGATTCCCTTCGGGATGTCTTCTGGAGCGACCGCCAGTTGTGGCGATGGAGATTTGGTGGCTATGGTGCTGAGGCCATGCGCTGATGACTGCTGCTTGACGACGACTCGCTGGATGCCTGTTGGAAGTGTCGAAGGCGTGTCTTCCGTGATCGAGACGTTGCCGTCATCGGGTGCGTCACCCGCGACTATCTGCTTCGTTTTCTTTTGGTTCACCGCCCCTCTCTTCTTCTTGCGCTTCTTCGTGCGAGCTTCCTTCCCCCTTGCCTGATCGTTGCTGATCATTGCGCGTTTGTTCCTTTGACAGTCTCCAACGAAATCGATACCTGCAATTCGAGATGCGTCACGATATCATGAGGAAGTGATCGTCTCTGAGCTCCACCGACACGAAACAAGGCAAGTGCAGGCCACATGAACTCGTCGGAGGACCGCATCGATGCAGCTCCATGGTGTTTCCAAGAATATCTCCCCAGCCGCGACAGACACGGGTGATAGATAGCTGATGCTATTATTGCCCGGGATGCCAAGTGCCGCCCCAAGGAACAGTTCGTTGTCACACTCGAGGATTGCATCGACGATTCCATCGACGGCGACTACCGCTGCATCCCGAGCCATGGCCAGTCCACCGACGCTCCGCCTCAACCCGCTCCGGTCGCGCCATGTGTCACAGGGCACTCTCGTGCTCCCGATATCGGCCACTCCACAGTCCACCAAGATCGCAGTGGCAGCCGCGCGACCCTCGATCGTCATCACAACGACCAATGTGACACCATTTTCTCTCGACGGCGCCATCTCCGAGTCCGAGACCACCAGCCAAACGGGAACCTTCCTCTCAGTCTCGCCGAAGGCGTTCACTCACACCCCATCAGCTGACATTCCACACTTGCCACGAATAGTCTCGACGGGTTCCGCGCCAGATGTGCTCCGCGCATCGCAGCGAAGCCAGCGCGCGACAGATGAAGGCAGCCCAACGGCTTGTCGACGGCGGAACCAACCGTCGATGAATGCCATGAGCAACGACGTCACGGCGTTTAACGACGACGCCTTGGGATCCCCACCGCCAATGGACAAGACCTTGTCATCGGCGCGAATCAAAGCAAAGCAAGCAGGAGAGATCAATCCTCACACCCAGTACACGCGAACACAGTCGTCCCAGAACCAGTATCAATATCCGTATCAAGTCGGGGACGACAGATCAAGAGCCGCGGCGCTCCGCTCCACTGGTCTCGCGTACGACGACGTCGTCGAGACGGAGGCCGTCGAGAACTTGTGTCTCCTGCTCGGCCTGAACCGCAACGACGTGCGCCGCCTTCGCCGCCAGTTCAATGACGAAGACGGCGACAACATGTGCGTCTCCGCTTCGTCTCCGCTTGGTCTTCGTGGCCATGCTTGACCCACAAACTGATCTAACGCGCGCTTGCTGGATCTTGACAGGGACTCCATCACACAAGGCGCCTTCTTCTACCTGATCGGCGAGGAGCGGCACAACCTGTCGCGACGGTTGTTTCGTCTTGCAGACATGCCGCCGACTCAGTCGCGCATTACATTTGACCAGTTCCTTACGATCGTCGCGACGTTCGCGACGTTCACCGAAGCCGAGCTGCTCAAGTTCTTCTACGACGTCTATTGCTCCGACTCGGAGTCGGGCGCCATGCTCACGTCCGAGATCCAAAGCCTAGGCGACGAGCTGCGCGCCGTGAACAAGGGCTTGGCCAAGAACATCACCGTCGCCACGAAGAAGATGGTCTCGAGTCGCAACGTCATGGCCGTCGCCGTGGCCGCGTCGCCTCTCACGAACCAGCATCAACAGGAGGGGAACACGGCGCCCGAGTTCTCCTTTGCCGACTTCGAGAAGCTCGTCAAGAAGAACCTGGCGGCCTTCTACCCGCTCATCCGCATGCAGCGCAATCTGCGGAGCGCGACCGTGAGCGAGGCATTCTGGGCGGCCAAGACGCGCGAGAAGCAGGCGGTGCAGGCCACGCTCGCGTACATGAAGGCGCACCAGGGACACGTGCCGGAGCTATCGATCAAAGACCGGCTTATCACTTCCGTCTTCCGGCTGGAGACGAGCGGCTCCCGCGTGCGCGCGCTCGCCAAGAAGATCTACGCGGCGACGAACGAGCAGCAGAACCCGCGCACAACGGATTAATCCAAGCAGCGATCGCTTCACTGCCAGCCAAGTTTGCGTCGCTGCGCCATCTCGAGCGCGTAGAGCTGCCCGGCGCGCTGGCGGATAGCTGACACATCGCGCGAGAAGAAGCTCTCGAGCTGCTCCCGGACGGTCAGCAGCGGCACTGCGCCGTCGTGCGAGCGCATATAGGTCACGACCTCATGGACGCGGAGCTTGCGAGCGACAAGGCGAGACCAGTAGCTCTCTCCGAGCGTGGCGGCGCGCACGTTCTTCTGCATGTTGATGATTGGGTAGAAGGCGACCGGGAAGTGGCGCGCGAACTTCATGAACTGGTCGAAGTCGACGAGGCCGTCCTCGCTCTGGCCGCGGTAGCGCGCGCCGTCCTGGCCGCCGAGCATGCGGATGGCCGTCTGGACGTTCGCGGGGAAGCTGAACTGCGGACTCTGCAGCTCGCGACTCAAGCGCGCGAACTCGCGCTCGTCCAGCGAGCCGGACCGGTCGGCGTCGTACAGGTCGAACACGTACTGGTACAGCTCGGGCTTGGTCAGCGTGGCGAAGCTCGCGATGCACAGCACGTACTGGTCGAACGAGAGGTACTTGGCGTCGCGAGGCACGCGCGCGAACGACAAGATGCCGACGGTCAGCGGCCGCCGCGTCTCGTCTATCATGAAGAAGAACTCGGCCTGCGTAATCTCGCCTCTGCCCAGTCAATCCACGACGCAGCGGCGTCAGCCACCCAACCATTGCGAGCGACTCGGCTGGCCGGTCGACACGAGCGACGTACGTACGTGTTGTACATGTCGTTGTCGTCGAACTTGCGCTTGAGGCGGCGGACGTCTCGCGTCGTCATGCCGAGCTCATGGCACAGCGTCTCGCACCGTTTGGTCTGCACGAACACCCCGAACAAGCCCGATGCGTCGCCGTCGTCGTCCTCTTGCTGCTCCGAGTCGTTCTCCTCGCGTGCGCCGTCGTCTTCCACCTGATGCCGACGCTTCTCCTCTGGATCCACTCGACCTGCAGCCTCCGCGTCGCTCTCCTTCCCGTCGCGAGTTCCCTTGGGCGGCGATGGAAGCCCCGCGGCGACGCGACCCCCGCGTCCGGAAGGCGCCGCGCTCGCCGGCCGCTTGGGCTCTTGCCGCTGCAACGCATCGCTGAAAGCGTCCAACGCCTCGCCGCCACTAATGGACTTGCGCGAGCTCCTCCTGGCCGTACCGACGCGCTTCGACGACTTGGACGCCGCGACCGCCACGCGGGTCGGCACCGACTCGTGCGGTGGACCCGGCGCCTTCTGTCGCCTGGCGAATCTCTGCATCTCCGCAGCGCATACGCCGAGACAGAGGACGGCAGCAAAGTGGCGCCGTCGTCCAGCATTGTGCTGCAACGTGTAACCACTTCAACTTGACAGCGCACTATAAAGGAATATACTGTAACACATGTCCTTGTAAACTACAAATATGACCAATAAAGCAATGTGTATTATATGAAAAGCGCCCCTTCTTCAAATGGTCATTCTCGAAAAAGCGACTCCAAGTATTATCTAACGACGACCAAGATGCACCAGCGACGTCCGCCGCGCGCCGGTGCGGCGGCCTCCCTGCCGCCTCTGGACGGCGCTGGCAGCGCGCTAACTGTGTATCTACATGTATCCCTGCTGCTGTCCTCCAGACGACGAAAGCACGGCCTTGCAGCGCGCGCGCTCCGCCGCCGCCGACGACGGCGGGAGCCCGGGCACGGCGCTGGCGAAGCACCTGGCGACGCGCGCGCTGCGCTCTCCGCGCGTGCGCGTCGGTCTGGTGCTCTGGATCGCGGGTCTCTTCTTCATGCTGCTCGCTCCAGGGCTCTACACCGTCACGCCAGGTACGATCGACAGTCGCTAGCGCCACTTCCCCATCACTAGTCTCCAGTCTCCAGTCAACACTCACTGCTACTGCTCCTGCTGTAGAGACCAAGGCGACGTACGAGCGCATGGTGGTGGGCGCGGCCAACCTGCCCGAGTACCACGAGGCGGCGGCCAACTTTGCGCAGGCCCAGGCGTTCGCGGACGAGGCCAAGGTCTGGTTCTGGCGCCTCCGCGAGCCGCACAAGTCGGTCGTGCGCCAGCGGCAGCAGGCGGCCGACGAGTGGGCGGCGGCGCTGGCGAGCGCCGAGGCGGCGCGCGAGCGGCAGATGACGCAGGCCAAGGCGCTCGTGGGCCTCTGGTCGGACTTTGGGCTCGCCGAGGCGCGGCAGCGCTTCTGGGCCGCGTTCGACCAGGGCAAGCTGTTCGCGCAGCAGCAGACGTTCTACCACATGGTCATGCGCGTGCTGTCGGCGCGCGACGAGGACGTCATCAGCACGGTGCTCAACTGGGTCGTCGTCGCCGTCATGAACTTCACGACCGGGCTCGTCGGCAGCGTCTTCTACTACGCCTTCTCGCTCCTCGGCATGGTCTGGTCGTACAGCCCGGACCCGCTCAGCGCCGCCGCCTTCTTCGCGATCGCGCTCGTCGGCGCCGCCAGCGTCGTCGCCTCCTACCTGCTCGCCATGTACGGCATGGTCGCCAGCGGCGCCTACGTCCTGGGCAAGATGGCCGTGCGCGACGCGATCGAGCAGGAGCGCCAGCGCAACCGCCTGCGCCAGAACCAGCAGCAGTGGTAGACCAAGCGAAGTACACGAGAACCGAGTGACACCCCCAAACCGGACTGTGTTGACGCGTTGGCCACGAGAGACGGCGCTTGCAGAGCAAGCTTAGAGCTTGCTCGAGCCGTACGTCGGGTTCTTGTCGTGCTTGGGCACGTCGAGCAGCGGGCCGAGCAGGTGCCAGCCGCCGTCCACGTGCATGGTGTCGCCCGTCACGTAAGCCCCCGCAGGCGACAAGTAGTACAGCACGCTGGCGGCCACCTCCTCGACGGTGCCGACCCGCTTGGCCGGCGTCGCGCGCTCCGCTGCCTGGTGAAACTGCGCCGCGCCGCCGTCGTAGTTGTCCACGCCGCTCGACAGGATGATCCCGGGCGCGACGCAGTTGAGCGTGATGCCGTAGTGAGCCCACTCGACCGACAGCGACTTGGTCAGGTTCTGGATGGCGGCGCGCGCCGCGCCGCTGTGCGCCATCATCGGGTAGCCCTTGTCGATGACCAGGATGATGTTGACGATGCGGCCGCCGTGCTGCTTCATGTGCGCGTGGAACGCCTTGGTCGTCACCTGGAACGTGCCCGTCCTGCCGATCCGACCAGCCCAAGGAAGCGGTCAGAGCCGTCAACAGTCCATCAAGACCGCCGTAGCGAGCGAGTCGGAGGCGTACAGGTTGGTGCGCATGATGGCTTCCCATCCCTTGCGGCTGACTTTCTCGATCGGCGCGCGGAACTGCCCGCCAGCTGCGACACCAGCGCGTCAGCTTACTGTAGCGAGTGTCCCGCCTCGCCAATGTCCATGCGATGAGCGCGCACCGTTGTTGACGAGGAAGTCGATGCGCTTGAACTTGTCGAGCGTGCCGTCGACCAGGCGCGCGACCTGCGCTTCGTCGCGGATGTCGCACGCGATCGCGTGGATCGCGCCGTGCTCGCCTCCACCGCGAGCCAGCTCGTCGCGCAGCTCCTGCGCCGTCGTCTCCAGCCGCTCGGCGTTTCTGCCAGCCGCATCGTTAGTCTCTGCGTGCTGCCGAGCGTCGACAAGCGGCGTCGACAAGCGGCTGCGCACCTGGCGGCGACGACGACCGAGCAGCCGAGCGACGCGAGCTCGTGCGCGATGCACCTGCCGATGCCCGTGCCGCCGCCGGTCACGATCGCCTGACGCAGCCAGAAGCGGAACGCGTGAGGAGACCGCAAGACTCCATGGCGACTCGAGAGCGTCGACGCACCACTTGGCCGGCGAAGAGGCCAGGGCGGTAGATGCTCGGAGCTGACGCCGCGCGCACCATGACCGCAATGGGGGACAGAGGAGGCTGCTGCTGCTGCTGCTGTTGCTGCTGCTGCTTGAGGCTCCAAGCAGGCAATGGACTCCCAAGGTGGAAGCGATCGATCGGCCTGCAAGTGTTGATGCATCCGATGCGTGGCTTGTTCAAGGTCCGAAGAGTGCAATTCATAAATGAATCGTTGAATTGGAAGCTGACTGGAATGGCAGTTTGTGTACCCATTCCGAAGAATGGGTACATCATGGATGCTTCGCCTTTCACTCACCTTTTTAGCTTTGCTCGGGGTGTATGGAGTCAAATGGAAGAACCATGGAGGTGGCACCAAGAACGTGGCGGTTGGATGTGATAGAACTCCGATACCGCGTTTGGGAAGCGCATCAAGCGAGCGCGCCTCGCTTTCTCGCTCGCTCGTTCCTCTTCTTCCCACGGTCGCGTATGCGCTTGTGCCGAACCCGCGCTCCTGTAAAATTAGGACCCCCACGCAGCAAAGAATGGCCCCGGAACCTTCTCGCTATGATAACCGGCGCAGACTATCAGCCGGGCAGATATTTTGATTGTTAGAAGGCTGGCACGCGTGCCTGCCACCTTCCATGTGATGCTGATGTTGATTGACAGACAGCAGTCGCTTCGCCAACACTGACGAGGCTATTGCTGGCGTCCTGCCTTCACTTTTCGCCATCACAATCTCGTGCTGCGATCGTTCGCGGCGATATAATTAACGATTGTTGCTCCTCATCTTCCACACGTCCGCTGTCCCGCAGATCAACTCTGAGGGCCTCACTTCCGAATTGCCGCTCTCCACCTCATCCTCCGCCTGCTTCCACCAGTCACGACAATGACGCGAGGCGCCCTCGACCCCTGTACCAAGTATCAGCGCTGGGTGTCCACCACAGCAGTCGTCACGGCCCTATGGAACCAGCAACACGTCGGTGGCCACACCATCGGCAGCGTCAAGTTGGCCGGAGCACTTACCGACCAACTCGACGGACAGCACCGAGCGCTGCAGACCTACACGTCGAGCGCGACGGTCCAAGCACTACTACTCGAGGCCGCGAACGCTGAGCGCGCCAAAGCTGGCGTGGCGAAGCTATGTGGCAATGTGAAGCTCCAAACTGCAGCCCAGCTGCACTCGCAGGACCAGGCAACCAACAACTTCATGAGTCATACGAGTTCGGACAGCTCGACCATGGTTCAGCGCGTCGAAGCGCAGGGTTTCGAGTGGTCGGCACTTGGGGAGAACGTGGCTGCTGGTTACTCGAGTGTCTCGTCCGTCATGGATGCCTGGATGAATTCGGCGGGTCACCGCGACAACATCCTGAACGGAAATTTCACGTTTTTCGGCGGCGGCTACGCCTACAACGCCGTAAGCAGTTACCACCACTACTGGACGCAGGACTTTGGAGCAGGGTCGACCGAATCCTGCGACTCCACCTCGACGACCACACCGACACCGACACCAACACCGACTCCAACTCCTGCTTCGACCTCGCCGCATAATGGAAGTGGCGAGAAGAATAGCGGCAAGCAACCTCGAACAGAGAGCGCAAATGCGGTGGTGGCGCTAAACGGTGTCTGCGGCAACGACAAGGCCGGCCCTCTCGAATGCGTCGATGGAGCGTACTGCCAGCCGTGGACTGCAGATGTCTACGAGTGCATCGCAGTCCCCGAAGGCTCAGCGGTCCCTGAGGTGAACGTTGACTACTTTGGAGATGATATTGGCGAGAGTCTGCGAGGATTGAAAGGTCCGCACGAGTGCGCCGACAAGTGCATCAAGCTTGGTGGGTGCGTCGCCTACACATTCGTCAACACCAACCCCGACGGGCAGACGGCGTGCTACCTCAAGTCTGGCACAGGCAAACGTGAAGAAAAGGTCGGGGCCGTGTCGGCGGTCATCAAGGTTTAAGAGCGCTAGGACTTCCTATTGACGCATTGATCGCACACAATCACGTTCATGTCAACCACGGCCTGTGGTTAGTTATCTGATGCGCACGATCGCTCTGAGCACATGCACCACTGCTGACAGTTCAGCAACTCGTAGAGGTTCCTAGAGCTTGCTCGAGCCGTAGGTCGGGTTCTTCTTGTGCGGGGGAACGGGGATGATCGGCCCCATCAGGTGCCAGCCGCCGTCCACGTGCATGGTGTCGCCCGTCACGTAGGCTCCCGCGGGCGAAAGGTAGTACAGGACGCTAGCCGACACCTCCTCGACCGTGCCCACGCGCTTGGCCGTCGTGACGCGGCGCGCACCTTCGTGGAACGTGTCGGCGCCGCCCTTGTAGTTGTCCACGCCGCTTGACAGCACAATGCCCTGTTGGAAATGAAGAACGGGGAGGGTTAACAATGCGATAATATACCCAGCAGCAAGCCGAAAAGCTCACGCACGGGGGCGACGCAGTTGAGCGTGATGCCGTAGTGAGCCCACTCGACCGACAGCGACTTGGTCAGGTTCTCAATACCTGCACGGGCCGCGGCACTGTGCGCCAGGAACGGGTAGCCCTTGTCGAGCACGAGGATGATGTTGACGATGCGGCCGCCGTGCTCCTTCATGTACGCGTGGAACACCTTGGTCGTCACCTGGAACGTGCCCGTCCTGGCGACAGACAGCACCACGCGCTCTTCAAGTCAGCTGGGCCGTCGATCCAGATAGAAAATCGCCATGGAGCGTACAGGTTGGTGCGCATGATGGCCTCCCAGCCCTTGAGCTTGGTGTTCTCGATCAGCGCCTGGAACTGGCCGCCCGCTGTTCGAACACGCGTGCGCCGTTTAGCTACGGTCATGGTGTAAGCACCAACATCCCTAAAGACTCCGTACCGTTGTTGATGAGGAAGTCGATGCGGCCGAACTTGGCGAGTGCCTGCTGCACCAGGTTGTCCACCTGCACTCAGGCCAGCAACCGCCTCCTCCTGGTCAGCCTTGTCGTGGAACTCATGGCTCTTCATCCACCGCAAAGACTGGGAGCGCACCTGCTCCTCGCTGCGGATGTCGCACACGACCGTGTGCACCACGTCCTTCGAGTCGCGGCCGCCTAGCGCATCGCCCAGCTCGCTTCGGATCTGCTCCGCCGCCGCCTCCAGCCGCTCCACGTTGCTGTCCGCAGCACGCGTCACGGTGGTTAGATAGACCCCTGCGACAAATGCGCGGGCTCGCGGATTACCGAGCAGCGATGACGACCGAGCAGCCGAGCGACGCGAGCTCGTGCGCGATGCACTTGCCGATGCCGGTGCCGCCGCCGGTCACGACCGCCTGCAAGACGCCAGGCGCACCGTTAGTTAGAGAGACTGCGGGGGGAGGGTTGGGACGCGTCCGAGGGAGTCGAGATGCGGTGGAAGGAGCCCCATACGCACCACTTGGCCGGCGAAGAGGCCCGGGCGGTAGATGCTCGGGGCGGCCGGCGCGCGGATCAGCGTCATGGAGAAGTGTAAACGAACGATGCTCTTCTTGTTCAACCAAAGCGGTTATGCTTGTGATGAGTTGTTGACTCGAACGCGAACTTCAACTCAATTCAATTTTGATTTGTACGTTCACATTTGTCTCGTTTGAATTGCTCGACTACCTAAAACCAGCGCACTTCCATCACTGTACATGTATGGAAAAAACCCTTCATTGACGCGACACGACGGGGGATCGCCCAACTGCATGCATGTGGAGGCAAAATCGTTATCCACGCTATCTACACGTCTACTGCTCGCTCCTCACGCGACCCGCAACATTGGGGACGCTCCTGGGACTGGCGGCCGCCGACTGTACTCTCTCTCTCTCTCTCTGGCCGCTTATCTGACGGCATCGTAGCGGTCGGCGCGCTTCTTGGAGTACACGATCTGCACCAGCTGGATAGTGCGCGCGCGGAAGCCGGCGGCGCAGTACTGGAGGTAGTACTCCCACATGCGCACGAAGACCTCGGGGCGGTCGATGTCGCCGGCCTTGAGGTGCTGGCGGAAGCGCTCGAACCAGCACATGAGCGTCTTGTCGTAGTCCGGGCCGAGGTTGTGCACGTCCTCGACGATCAGCTTGCGCTCCGTGAACTGCAGCATCTGCGTCGTGGACGGGATGAAGCCGTTCGGGAAGATGTACTTGAGGATCCAGAGCTGGATCGGGATCTTGAGCGAGCGGTTGGCGGCGATGCTGTGCACGACCGCAAGCCCGCCGTCCTTGAGGCAGCGGCGGATCACGTCGTAGTACTCGGGCATGTTCTTGTAGCCGACAGCCTCGAGCATGGCGATCGAGACGACGCGGTCGAACTGGCCGTACATCTTGCGGTAGTCGCAGTACTCGAAGCTCGTGAGGTCCGACACGCCCTGCTGCGCGGCCCACTCGCGCGCGCCCTTAAGCTGCTCGTTGGAGATGGTGATGCCCGTCACGTGCACGCCGTAGTGCTTGGCGAGGAAGCACGCGAGGCCGCCCCAGCCGCAGCCGATCTCGAGCACGCGCATCCCCGGCTCGAGCTTGAGCTTCTTGGCGATCAGGTGCAGCTTGTTGAGCTGCGCCGCGTCCAGGTCGTGCAGGTCCTCGACGCCCTTCCAGTAGGCGCACGAGTACTGCATGTTGGGGTCCAGCCAGAGCTTGAAGAAGTCGTTGCCGAGGTCGTAGTGGTGCGCGCCGACGATGCCCGCGCGCGACGGCGACTGGTAGTTGAACATGTGCGCGCCGAGGCCGATGAGCTTGGCGTTCCAGGCCTTGAAGAGCTTGCGGCGCGCCTCGGCCGGCAGCGAGAGCAGGCGCGTGAGCACCACGTCGAGCGGGGTGATGGCGTCCCACTTCTTGGCCATGTACGACTCGCCGATGGCCAGCATGCCGCGGTTGACCCAGTCGAGGAAGATGGCGTCGTCGTACACGTGGATGTCGCGGCCGATGATGATGTCCGCCTCGGCCAGCATCTTCTTGATGAAGGTGGCCGCGCGCGCCTGCAGCACGGGCTGCAGGGCCGCGCGCACCGCGTACGAGCCGAGCGCGACGCCGCCCACCACGGACGCGGCGACGAGCGCCGTCTTCTGCTTGTTGTCGCCCATGCTGCTGCTGCTGCTGCTGCTGCTTGGCACTCGGAGACTTGTCGACTCGACGCGGGAGCTTCGGAAATGAACGTGGGGGCTGAACAGGGGCTCGGCGCGTGTCCGACGGACGTTGTTGACACGCGAGGGGGGGTGTTGTGCTGCTGGACCTCCAGTGAGCGGCTACTATTACATGTGAGAGGTACTGAGGTGGATACAGCCTCCTGTCAGTCATATAGAAATCGGCCATGTATCTAGGGTTTCGGCGGGTGCCGCGGTCCATCAGCCCGGCAAGAACCGATGCGTAGATGGGGTTTTACAGTGTTTCTGTTTATAAAGGCAGCTTGGCGGCGATTGTGCTGGAAAAGGTGTGACGCGCGCCATTGTCTGGTCAGGATATGTGATCCTGCAGGTTTCTTGGCCGTTTCTTTGGCCGCCAGCCGGTGCCCTATGCGGGTGACTGGATGCACTCGGCATCGGATTGGGCATCCTCGACGGTACGTTCGCTGTTTCGCTCGCTTCGTGCTGTTCCACACTGGCGTGACGCTGCAGTGCGGAGACCGAGAGCGACTAAAGTGCGGGGCGGCGCCCAGGCCGTCGCGTTGTCGTGGCGAGCGCTCGGAGACTTGGAAATGGCAACAGCCGACCGAAGCGACGCGTCCCCCTCGTCGCCTCGCTTGCGACACCCAAGCGAGCGACCCATCCCGACGAGGCCTCGCCTGGTGTTAAACCGCAACTTGGGTGGTGCGTTGGAGCCTCGCGATTGGGCCGCCACGAAACCATCGTCAGTGCTCGTTGTCCACAACAGACAGCTGTAGTATCGGTTTAGTGTACCTTGGGAGTCCCGCCGCGGACCCCATAACATGGCTGCATGTGACTCTTGACGTTGACACACCGCCTCAACGTCGCGAGAGTTAGCATGCAAGTCGGGCAGTGCGTCTTGTATTTGCCAGCGAGAGCCATTAAATACCGGTTTTATCATATTCTTACTATTGTCAAAAAGAAGTGAAAGAGTACCTTGTTTCGACAAATTGGCATCACCATTTTTTCATTCATTATCCAAGTGATAAATTTTAGCTATCGCTTTATACAAAAGGATTGATATAATAAAGGTTTACCGTGTTTTGTGCACACTTTCACACCGTTTTCTGATAGTTGACGGTAATTTACGGTTAGATTTGTTCCAGGTTTGACGGCAAAACTAAGGAACAAAAGTAACGTATCATATATGCTCTATACGTCGAACATTTTCTATAAAAATATCTTGTATATACT
>JAADXX010000103.1:0-51525 GCA_023338025.1 Phytopythium oedochilum | reverse complement strand
CGGCCCACACCTCGGCAGGTGCAGTCGGTCGGCCTGTCTGAGGACAGGTCCCGAAGCCGCTGTTGTTCACGACCCCGTTGTAGACAGTGTACTTGGCCTTGAGACGTTGGAGCTGGCTCTGTAGCTGGGACTTTTTGAAGACAATGCCACCTTGCGCAACCTTCGCGTTGAACTGTACCAGGATTCGGTTCCAAGACGCCATTTTGAAGCCGGCATCTGACCGGCCAAGGCGACGCGTTTCCGCCAGAACAGTGAGGACGAACGTAGAGCGTGTGTCGTCCGTCCACATACGTTGAGTAGTTGCTTGATCGACACCGTGCTTGTCAACGAATGAGCGCTGTGGAGGCGAAACGAGGAAGATCAGACGTCGAAGTTGGCACATGTCGTATGATTTGGGAATCATGTCTTGCAGTCGAAGGTGGCTAAAATTGCGAATGTATTTCTGAATTGACAAATTCGGCGATTGCAGAAATAGAATTTCTGTGCCGGTTCTGTGCTGACTGCACACTTCACGATTTTGACAAAAATAGAATTTCGCCGAACTCGACAAAAAAAGCCGAAAAATTGCAAATTGTGTGTTACTGAACGGGTCCTTAGCCTTTTCGTCAATTCCGTGGATGTAACCCAGGTTCTGTGGACGATTGCGATATTTGTGGACTGAGTTTCCACCCCAGCGGACGAACCTAGCGCTCTCCTACAGTGATGCTACATATTGGTCACCGAGTTGAACTCCGCCTGCTTAGCACTGCCTAACGTAGCAGCAGTTAGCACAGTGCTTACGCGCCCTGACTGTTTTCGGGGAGAGCACAGCACGGCACCACTGGCTTGACGAGTGGGCGGGTCCGTCCTTGCGCTCCAAATCCAAAACGCAGCCGCCCCCAGTACTGATGTGTTCATGTCCCAAGCCACCCGGTTTCCCGAAAGCTGTGGGTTCGTGTCGGCACGCGTGACGTATCGCAGGGGGAGGGCGAGCCTTCGATTTGTATTTCGCTTGGCTCCACTATGGCGCGACTCCGGACAAGACCGACACCGCCGCCGCTCTCCCAACCAACATGCTGCGCGCTATTCCGAGCGAAGCGAACGCGTCGAATGCGGCGGCGGCTTGCTTCTCTCTCTCTCTCTCTCTCTTTCGGTACAGTTTCAAGTGTACATTACAATACGTGGCGGCTTCCGTTCCACCACGACCGGTTGCCCTTCCTTCCTTCCTTTCAGTCGGTGTACAATTGCACTTGCCCGTCGCGCGCGCGCGCATAGTCCGGGCGCGGCAGTTCCCCGCGCGGCTCCCCCTTCTCCGCCCGGCCCATCGCAGAGGACGCCACAGCCCACTGCCCCCTGCGGTCGGTCCTTGCGGTCGGTCCGTCGCTCGCTCGCTCGCTACGTAACTCGCAGCGGACGCCACGCCATTGCGGACGCCGCCGCAGCCGGCTTAAGACGCGGACGACGATGGACGCGGCGACGGACGCGCGCGAGGCGGCGCAGCGCCGCTGGCGGCTCCTCCGCAAGCACGTGTGCATCGCGCAGTGGTACGTGAAGAGCAGCGCCGGCGGAAGGCGGAAAGGGCGGTCCTCACTGACTCGGACGCATGGCCGACTGACTCGGACGCATGGCTCGGACGACAGGCTGTCCAAGGACCTCGTGCGGAGACACGTGCGGCGCTTCGCGCTGGCGCACGAGGCGCTCGTGGACGCCGTCATGGCGCCGCGCCACGACTTCATGGACGTATTCGCCAAGCTGCGCGAGCAGCTGCTGTCGCTGCTGGACGCCGAGCACTGCCTGCTGAGCTTCGAGGCCAACAACGCGTCCGTGCTCGAGTTCGACGGCCGCACCATCCGCGCGTCCGAGCGCGCGCGGCGCGAGCCGCTGCTCGGCGGCTGCTTCGCGTCCGGGAACCCCATCTTCCTCGCCAGCGCGTCGCTCTGCGCCGCCTCGGGCGTCCACGGAGCCATCCCGGGCGTCGACATGCGCTCCTACCTGTGCCTGCCGCTCACGGACGAGGCCGGCAGCGTGCACGGCGTGGCCGAGGTCTTCAACTCGCGGCACGAGCCCAAGGTCGTGACGTCCTGGCTGCGCACCGGCAGCGACTCGGCCGCGAGCCTGGCCTACTCGCGCCACCAGTGGGGCTCGCTCCACGTCTTCCGCCAGTTCGTCGGCAAGCTCATCAAGGCGCACCTGGAGCGCGCGGCGCGCGGCGACGCGTACGTGCGCATCACGGACAAGGCGCCGGCCAAGTCCCCGCGCAGCAAGCGCATGCTGCGGCGAGCCGACTCACCGTCCGTCTTCCCGCCGCCCTTGCCGACGCCCAAGGCCTGCGTGCCCGTCGCCACGTACGCCATCGACACGCTGCTCGAGTTCCTGCAGGAGGCCGTGGCCGCCGACGCGTGCGTCGTCTACGCCTTCGACGACGACTCGGGGCTGCTCTGGTCGCGCTTCACGAGCGACGCGGACGACGGACACGGCTGGTGGCCCGCCAACGTGCAGATCGGCACGGGAGTGATCGGCCAGGTCGCCGCGCGGAGGAAGATGGTGCAGTTCTCGAGGCAGGGGCTGCTGGCCATCTCGACCGAGGCGACGTCACCGACCATGTCCAAGACGCGGCTGACCAAGAACAAGAGCAGCAGCAGCGACAGCAGCACGAGCAGCACGACCAACTGCGAGGACGACGACGCCGACGGCGACGCGCCGGCCGGACACGTGGAGGACGTCGACGAGTCGGCCAGCGGGCTGGAGCAGGACGTCAACGACGTGCTCTGCCTGCCGATCTACGACTGCGACAACCGCGTCAACGGTGTCGTGCTGCTGTACAAAGGCGACCGCATGCAGGTGACGGAGGCGGACGTGGCGGTCAGTACGAGCATCTGCCGCCACGTGGGGCCGGCGCTGCACAGCTCGGCGCAGCAGGAGGCCGTTCTGAAGGCGCAGGACAAGGCGCAGACGCTGCTGCAGCTCTCTGCCGTCGTCTTCCGCGAGCTGGAGACGAACGCGCTGCTTCTGGCCATCATGGACGCCATCAAGAGGCCAATGCACGCCGCCAAGTGCAGCGTCTTCATGGTGGACGACGAGACCAACGAGCTCTACTCCCCCGTCGGCTCGGATATCACGAGCGACCTGGCGACCGACACGGTCTGCCGCTTCCAGGCTGATTCGGGCATTATCGGCGCCGCTGTCAAGAGCGGAGAGATCATCAACGTGCGCGACGCGTACCTGGACGACCGGTTCGACCCGACCATGGACCAGAAGACGGGCTTCGTCACGCGTTCGATCCTCGCCGTCCCTATTAAGGACGTCAACGGCAAGGTGCTCGGCGCGCTCGAGGTGGTCAACAAGCTGCCGAGCCGCACGGCCATGTCGTCTGTACTACGCTCGTCGGGCAAGCAATACTTTGACGCCGACGACGAGGAGCTGGCGCGCGGCATCGCGTACTACATCGCGATCGCACTGACCAACGCGCGGCTGTTTGCAGAGGCGCGCGCGGCCAAGCGCCGCAGCGACGCACTCCTGGCCATGATGCAAGCCATCTCGTCGGCGAACGAGGGCGTGGGCGACGTGTTCAAGTCGATCGTGGAGACGGCGTGTCAGATCCTGCACGTGGAACACGGCGCGCTCTTTTTCGTCGACCCGCTGACAAAGTCCATGTTCTGCCGCGTGGGTTCCAACTGGCGCGGGTACTCGCAGCCTATGGACAAGTACCTGCAGGGCGTCGTGGCTGCGCGCGGCGAGATTGTCAACCTGGGCCACGCGTCCACGCACCCGGACTTTAACGGCGAGTATGACAAGGTGGTCGGCATCCAGACCAACAATCTGCTGTGCGTCCCGGTCACCGCGTCGCCCTCCGCGTCGGGCAAGCACGGCAGCGCGCGCAGCGGCGACGTCATCGCCGTGTTCTACGCAGCCAACAAGATCGGCAAGAGCGCTCGCTCGCGCTTCAGCGCCGAGGATATCAAGGTCATGCGCGCCATCTGTGGCGAGCTGTCGACCGTGATCGAGCGGCGCGCGTGGGAGCTCGTGTTCGAGGCGGGCAGCGGCGACAGCTCGTCGACGCACTCGTTCCTGTCGCAGTACACGGCGACACCGAGCATGGCGCGCCGCCGGCGGTCCGAGTCGGTCGCCAACAGCCGCATTTCGACGCCCATGCACCTGCTGAACATGCCGTCAGCCAGCGAGCAGCACGCGCACGCCATGGTGGCGGCGACCATGTTCCACGACAACTGCTTCACGGGCGGCGGCAGTCTTGGCGGGCTCTACCCCAAGGCCAAGGGCGGGCGCCTGATCAGCAGCACGGGCGAGGACGCGTTCGCGGTCATCCGGTCGTGGGAGCTGGACCCGTGGGGGTTCTCCATGCCGCAGCTCGTGGACCTGGTCGTCGACATGTTCGACTACTTCGACCTGCTGCACCACTTCGACATCTCCAAGGCGACCATGCGGAGGTTCGTCGTCGGTGTCAAGAACCAGTATCAAGAAGTGCCGTACCACAACTTCTACCACGCCTTCACGACGCTGCACGTGAGCTTCATGGTCGTGTCGTCGCAGTCGAGCCTCACGTCTTCCTCGTCGTCGTCGTCCCTGTCGTCGCTCATCAACACGTCGCTGGCGATGGCGCCGCCTCCATCCTCGTCCCCGATGAGCGGCGGCGCGCTGTTCGAGGCGCGCGACCTGATGGCCATCTTCGTGGCCGCCTACTGCCACGACATCAACCACGACGGGCGCACGAACGACTTCCACATCCGCCGGCGGTCGGCCACGGCCATGCTGTACAACGACCAGTCGGTACTCGAGAACATGCACGCGGCCGCGTGCTTCGAGACGATGCGCAAGCCTGGGCACGACATCTTCGAGCGCGCGACGCCGTCCGAGTTCCGGCACCTGCGCAAGAGCATCATCCGCGCCATCCTGGCCACCGACATGCACGCGCACGCCGGGATCGTGACGCAGCTGCACGAGAAGCTCAAGCGCGAGGTGTTCCGCGCCGAGGACGAGACTCACCGCGAGCTGCTCGTGAACGCCATCGTGCACGCGGCCGACGTGTCGGGGCCGGCGCTGTCGGAGCAGCTGCACTTCCGCTGGTCGTCGCAGCTCATGCAGGAGTTCAACCTGCAGTACAGCGAGGAGGTCGCGCTCGGGCTGTCGCCGCCCACGCCCTACATGCGCGCGCGGCCCGGGTCGCCCGAGATGGCCAAGCTCAACCTGACCTTCGTCGACTCGCTCGTCTTCCCGCTCTGGCACATCCTCGACGGCTTCCTCGACGGACTCGACGTGTGCATGAGCAACATCCAGAAGAACCGCGCCATGTGGCTCGGCATGATCGACAAGAAGCCCGCGAGCAAGAGCGACGCAGGGGACGCCGCCGCCAAGGACGCGGCGTGAGCTGCCACTGCTGCTGCTGCTGCTGCCTTTTAACTTATTGGACATGTAGACGCGCGCGGACTCTCGACTCGGGCTCTCCGCGCGCGCTGTAACTTAGGAAACCCAACCATTCGTCATTGACTCGAGAAGTTGAGAAGCGAACTAAAGAGTTGAGAAACAAGCTTGAGAGTTGAGAAGCGAGCTTGGGAAGCGGCGCGTTTCACACTCATCATCTTCGTAAAAACAAAACGTGCACCAAATAGTGGTCCCAATGAACCTGTATTTATTGATAAAACAATATATATGATGTTAATATTTTAAGTAAATATTATATCCAGAAGCCCTTTCAACATAATACCTCGATTATTATAATATTTTGACATTTCTGTGGCCACGACAAGGCTCGCGAGCAGGTCGGACAGCCGACCCGACCCAACCGTGGTCACTCGCCAAGTCGCCGGCCTCTTCATTCTCCGCGTCTGCTCCTTCCGCCATGCACTCGATGCGCGTGCTCCACCGCCTTGCGGCCGCTCGCCCCGCCGCCGCGTCGCTCGCCGTCCGCGCGACCAGCGGCTCGGCGTCCCCTCTGCTGGCGTCCGGCGTCCGCTCGTCCGCCATCCGCTCGGCGTCTCCGCTGTCGTCGATCCGGTCGCTGCCGCATCTGCGCGCCCTATCGACTAGCGGCGGTGGCGGGGACTTCTTCTTCGGCGAGGAGGACGAGGAGGAAGACGAGGCGTTCATCCAGTACCCACCGCCGACGGCGCGCGTGCAGGGCCTGGCGCCGACGTTCAAGGCGGCGGGCGTGCTGCACGGCGAGATCGCCGACATTTCGCTCGAGAGCTACCGCGGCAAGTACGTGGTGCTGTTCTTCTACCCGAAGGACTTTACGTACGTGTGTCCGACGGAGATCATCGCGTTCAACGACCGCGCGGCGGACTTCGCGACTGCCAACACGCAGCTGATCGCGTGCTCGACCGACTCGCCCGAGTCGCACCTGGCCTGGACGCGCCTGCCGCGCAACAAGGGCGGGCTCGGCAGCATGGACATCCCGATCGTGGCCGATATCACCAAGATTATCTCGGCCAAGTACGGCGTGCTGCTCGAGAACGAGGGCGTGGCGCTGCGCGGACTGTTCATCATCGACCCGGAGGGCGTGCTGCAGCAGATCACGGTCAACAACCTGCCCATCGGCCGCAGCGTCGACGAGACGCTGCGCCTCATCAAGGCGCTGCAGTTCCACGAGGAGCACGGCGAGGTGTGCCCCGCCAACTGGCAGCCGGGCGACAAGACGATCATCGCCAATCCGAACGAGGCGCACCAGTACTTCAGCACGGTCAAGGACGCCGACATGGAGGACGCCGAGGACGACGAGGACTCGGCGCTGGCCAAGATCACGAGCAAGGCGCAGTTCCACGAGCTCGTGCAGTCGGGCAAGCCCGTCGTCGCTGACTTCATGGCCCCCTGGTGCGGCAAGTGCGCGCAGATCCTGCCCTTCGTCGAGGAGCTGGCCGGCAAGCACCCCGAGGTGACGTTCGCCAAGCTCGACACGTCCATCCCCGAGGTGGACCAGCTCAAGGACGAGCTCGAGGTCGGCGCCTTCCCGGAGTTCCGCTTCTTCAAGGACGGCAAGGAGGTCGGGGCCAAGATCAACGGCTACAAGAAGTCGCCGCTCAAGGCCGCTGTCGAGCAGCTGCTCTAAGCGCGCGCTCGCCTCCGTGTGGACTCGTGGGGATGAAGGGAAGGGAGGGAGGGAGGGAGGGACCGTCGCGCGCTTGTCCGCCGGCCGTCGCTCAGCGTCCAAACAGTAGGAGAGTGTGCCGTGAACAACGGGACCGCAGTTGCAACTCTACGTCGACAGTCAGTCAGACCGCTCGCTACAGCTCCTTCGCGCCGGTCGCGTCGTACCGCGCGCGCGTGAACGACTGCACGCGCTCCTTGTAGCTCGCTGATTCGTCCAGCAGCGTGGCCGGGGGCAGAGCGGGCCGAGCGCCGAGCCCTGCCGTGTTAGAGCTGTTGCCGCCCCCGCTGCTGCTGCCGGTCGCGGAGATCGGCGCCGTGATGCCCGTGCCTCGCTTGCCGAGTCCCTCACCGCTCTTCCAGCCCATCATCTTGAGCATCTTGCCGCCGATGCCCTGCTCCAGCGCCGCCGCCGCCTTGGCCTCCTGCGCGGGCTTGGCGTTCGCAGCGGCGTCCGCCAGCTTCTGGCGCTTCGCCTCGGCCTCCTGGCTGGCCGCCTCGCGTGCGCGCTTGTCCACGGCCGCGGCCGCCGCGCGCTCTCGCTCGCGGTACTGCGCGGCGACCGCCTCCTTGTCCTGCCTCGCCTTGGCGAGGTTCTCCAGGTGCATCGCAGACATGCTCTCGTGCTTGCGCAGCACCTCCATCGACTTGAACTTGCGCCGACACAGCTACGCGCACACATGTTGTCCGGTTAGTATCAGTGAGCGCATAGTGGAGAAGCAAGTTAAGGCATGAAGTAAAGGCCCACGTACCAAGCAGATCGGCACCTCGACGGCCGTGTTGGCGAGCGCGTCGACCACTGACGGCGCTGAAACAGTGGCTGGCGCTGCGGTCGGCTCCGATCTCTTTGCTGGTGCCTTCGTGGGCTTGTGAAGCACCGGATTGGCTACGGAAGGAGTCTCGAAGGGCAGTCGCGCGGTCGATAATGCTGCTGCTGCTGCTGTATCACCGCCGCTGCCCACCTGCTGCTGCTCTTCGAGCTTCGTCTTGCGCTGCACCTGCGACCACTTGGCAATATCCTGCGCACTCTTGCGCAGTACGCCCGCAGGAGGCATCGCGCCGACGATCGGAGCCGCGCCAGCGGCGAGAGAAGCGCTGGAGGGATTCGCATCGGCCGCAGTCGCGTTGACAGCAGTCTTGAGCTTCTTACTGCCCGCTGCAGCCGACGCCTTGAGGCCGAAGGATATCGGAGCCTTCTTCTTCGCCGGCAGCTTCAACGACAAGCTGACGCCGCCACTACTCCCGGGCTTCTCCGTCGAGGACGCTGCTGCTGCTGCTGCTGCTGTCTTCGAGTCCGTCGTCTGCTGGACAGCCGGGTGTCGGCCACTCACGTCGTAGACAAACGCTGCGTCGTCCATCGGCAGCGGCGCCGCCACTTCCTGGAACGGAGCGCTGTCCGTGGCGGCGGCGCGCGCGTCGCATCGGAAGTACTTGCCGAGGAAGACCGAGTAGTAGAGCTTGGAGGCGGGCGAGTAGTAGAACATGCTGTCCTGGTCCCAGTAGAGCCCGACGTCGCTCGCGTACACGTAGCTGCCGCCGCCCGTCTCGAACGGCAGCGGCCACTGCTTCCTCGGCTCCTCGATGCGCGGCCGCGCCGCCTCTGCTGCGCTGTTCAGCAGCGCGTTCACGTCGTCCACGATGCCGGTCTGCTATCCGGTCCAAGTCGCGCGACGGCCAAGTTGTTGTTGGTGGTGGTGGAGTAATGACACGCGTGCTTGGATGTTAGCCAACGCTCACACTGACCGCCGTCCCGACGCATACAACCGCGCGGCCGCCGCGCCTAATGGCAGGCAGCAAGCAACCAACAAGGCGGACGGAAGGAAGAGGGTATTCACCTGATGCAGGCCGTCTGGGTCGTCGCCCGCGCTGCGCTGGTAGCCGTTCGCCAGCGCCCACTGCGCCTGCTCCAGTGCCGTCGCGGCGATCGCGTTGGCGTACTCCTCCCGGCCGTCCTCTCTCCTAGAACGGTAGTCCGCGTCGTAGCCACCGCGGCCGTCATCAGCGCCGCCATACGAAAGCCGCTGCCCTCGCGGGTGGAAGGTGTCGTAGGCGAACGAGAGGCGCGCGAAGCCGCCCCCGACCGCCAGGTTCTGGCTCGTCTCGAGCGCCTGGCGCGCGGCCTGTCGATCCACAATGAAGCAGCAGGCCATCAGACTCTCTCTGGCCGATCGAAGACGCCTAGGGGGATACCCGTCCGCAGCGTACGTCGGCGTCGACAAACTCGACGAATGCAAACCCGCGCGACAGGTTCATGCGGTCGCGGACAAGGCGGATGTCTCGCACGCCACTGCAGGACGCGAACGCCACTTGGAGCTGCGCCGCGGCGTACACAACAAGCGTCAGCACTCCGACTACGCAGCCACTGATGGACCAAGCGATGCCGCCGCCGCACCTGCCCCTCGTCCACGTCGAACGGCAGCTGCCGAGCAGCGAGCACGTTGGTCTCCGGCGCCTTCGTGTCGTGTGCAGATGACTGCGACCCGAACTCTCTGCTGCGCTCAGGCGAGCGACTGAAGCTCCTGTGCGCGTCTTCTCGGCTTTCGTATCGGTCGCGGCCGCGGTCTTCGTACTGTCGGTGGCGCTCCGAGTCGTAGCCAGCGGACTGGCGAGGGTCTGAGCCACCTCGAGCGGACGAAAAGTCCGCGGGCACCTCCCGCGCGTGCTCAGCCTTTGGCGCGAAGCACCGGAAGCACGCCGCGCGTCGCGAGAAGTTGGTCGCGTTGCACTATAACGCCAATGGCGTCCATTAGTCCACACGTAAGCCCAGCTCTTAGCGCCACAGCAGCACTAGCAGCAGCATCGTCACCTACCTGGTCACAGAGCCAGTCGAACCGCTGAGGCCGCGTCGAGTAGTCTGACGATGCGCGGACTTCGTCGCGGAACTGGCCGTGGTGATCGCTGTCGTGCGCCGAAGGGCCCGGCCGACGGCTGGACGCGTAGCCGAGGACCAGCGCGCGGTCCGCGACCACGAGCGGGATGAATTCTGCCGGACGCGCAGCACAACCGTCAGTCGCTGGCTCTGCCGGGTCCGGAGTGGCGGCGCAGACGCACCGAACGTGTTCATGACGCGCGTCGCGTGCTCCACGGACTCGAAGCTGACGAACGCGAAGCCGCGCGACACGCCAGTCTCGCGGTCCCGGATCGTGTGCGCGCGCTGCGGCTGGAAGCTCGCCAGCTCCCGCATCAACTGGCGCAAGAGCGCGCGGAGATCAGCGTCAGCAATGGACCCAGCGCCTCGCTACTGCTGCTGTTACTGGGCCTTACCATCTCGTCGTCCACGACCGGCGGCAGGTTCTTGATGATGAGCGTCGCGTTGGGCGGCGCGTCGAACACGATCGCGCTCTGCGCCGCGCGGCCGCCGTAATGCGCCTGCTCGCGCCGCGGACTGGGTCTACGTGGCCCTCCCGTCCCCTCGCCAGCGCGTGGGGCCCCTCTGTCCCGTGTAGGCGACCGAGAGCGCGACCGGGAGCGAGCACGCGGCGCCGGATCCTCCGACCGAGCGTACTGCGTCGGCGGCCCGCCCGCGTCGTACCGCGCGCTGTAGCGGTCGCCCGGCCGCGAGCCGCTGCTCGACACGTCGTAGCGCGTGTTGGGATGGCTCCGCGCGTCCTGCGGGCGCTCGCCGCGCGCTGGGGACCGCGCGCCGCGCCGGCCACCGAACGGCTCGCGCTCCATTTCCGCCTCTGCTGTGATCGGCCGGTTACTGTTATTAGTACATACAGTTACTATTATAAGAACACTTTCACTTGACGTTTGTATGATGACAAAGTATTTACAAAACCACGTCGGTATATTACGGATGTGTATTGACGACTTCGTCAGTTCTTCTTCTTGGAGCCGCCGAAGCCGCCGAAGCCCATCATGGCCATCATCTCGGCGTCAGCGTCGCCCTCTGCGTCTCCAGCCGCCGGAGCAGCTGCTCCAGCGTCTGCTCCAGCGTCTTGACCGGTCGCTGCATTGTTGGTGGCCGGCGGCTCGCGCTTCACCTTCTTCTCCTCCTTCTTCTGGCGCTTGACGCGCGCCGCCTCCTCCTCGGCGGCCTTGACCTTCTTCTCGTACTCTGCTCACGACGCGCGCGCCGTCGTCAGTGCTCACAGGGACAGCCAGTCAGTCGCCCATACATACTCTTAGACGCACCCTCCATCGCGTCCAGCTTCTTGGCTATGAGCGGGTCGTACTTGCGCTTGGCCGCGCTCTGCAGCCGGCTCTTGACCTGGTCCACCGTCGACCGCTCCACGCGCATGCTGTAGCCGAGCTTGCGCAGGTCTGGCGCCATCCCTGCGCGTCAATACTCATACCTACCAGCACAGTCTGTACGCAGCCACGTACGGCGCTTCCCGTTGATGTGGTCCAGGTACGCGACCGAGTCCTTGAGCGAGCACTCGCACACCTCGCAGAAGTAGCCGCCCTTCTTGCTCAGGTCGTCCGCCTTGACCACCTTGACCGTGCCCACGGCGCCCTCCAGGCTCACGCGCTGCGTGCGCGCCGTCAGAAACGCGCGCGCCGATCCCGCGGGCCCCGCGGCGTGCTCGCTCGCGGCCTTGAACTCCTCGCGGCTCGACCGGACGGTGGCCTTGGCCGGCTCCTCGGCCGCCTCCGGCAGCTGCCCGCTCGCGCGCAGCTGCGCGCGCCGCTCGTACTCCTCGCGGTCCCACGTCTGCCGCTCAAAGTTCGCCACGCCCTTTCCCTGCAGACGCACCCCCCCCATACTCGTCTCGGTCAGCCAGCCGCCGCCCGCAAGCACGCCGCCATCACGACGCATCCTACCGTCGCCATGGTCCTCGACTCGCTCGTTTGGTGTTGTGTTCAAGTATTGAGAAAGAGTTTTCAAATAATCACCGCGAGAGACTTCACATTCGATATACAAGTTTAAACATTACCATTCAATAGCAAAGGTCTTAATACTCGGTAAAGTACGATTATGACTTGCGGACGGCTGCGGCCGACGCCCCCACTCTTCTGGCAGCTTGGGCCGCTCGCACCCTCGGAACCTTCGGTCGCGTCGGACGCGTCCCCCAAGGCCAAGCTCCCCCCCCCTCTCTGTGCTTCCCGACTCCCCGACAGGCAGCAGCATGGTCCTCGCGCACCAGGACGCGTGGCGCAAGCACCCGTTCATCAGCGGGTGCGCCAAGAAGCCGTTCACGGGCCTGGGCATGGCCTCGGCCATCTTCTCCGTCTACCTCGTCGTGGACGCCATCACGGGCCGCACGAGCGCGCAGAGCCACCCGGGCCCGGAGGCCGCGCACCCGGAGCTGACCTACAAGCCGGCGGGCAAGTTCGTCTACGAACGCGCCGACGTCGGTGAGCGGCCGTCCCTCGCCTAGGCGCGTCATCCTCCTCCTGCTTCTTCTCCTGCTACTTCCACGGGTTCGTCTTGGTATTGGGACGACCACAGGAGACGCGGGACGACGGACGCGGGACGACGGACGCCGCGGGGATGGACGCAGTGCATCCCGCCATCACGAGGGCGCTCGGCCGCTTCTAACGCGCTCGTCTCTTCACGTCATGGACTCCGTTGCTCTCGTCTCGATACAACCTCTGCTATGCTATATTCCCTACCTACCGCCCTACATGCCTAGCCTACTACGCCCCCCTGGCTGCTGGTGCTCTTCGAGACCCGTCCTCTGGCTGCTCGTCCTCATCCTCGTCCTCATCCTCACGTTCGTCCTCACGTTCGTCCTCGTCCGCGTCCTCGCCGTCCTCGTCGCGGCCCCTGCGCAGCTCGAGCGCCGACACGCGCGTCATGAGCTGCGTGATGAGCAGCGTCGTCTCGGCCTTCTCCTCCTCGTGCTCCAGCAGCTGGAGCTGCAGCTGCGCGTTGCTCTGCGCAAGCTGCTCCAGCTGCCGCTGCTGGTCGCCCACGAGCGCGCGCAGCTCCTGCACCTGGCCGGCCAGCGCCGCCTCCCTGCTCGTGGCCGGCGGGGCCCCCGAGTCGGTGGCCGCCCCGGCCGGCATGGCCGTCCCCGAGGCCGAAGCAGCCGTCCCCGCCACTGCGTTGCTACCAGAGGGGCTGGACCCCGTCACGAGGCTGACTCGCAGCGAGGACCGGCGCGTTGGGCCCGTCCCCCCGGACGACATGGCCGTGGACCGCAGCCCCGGGGCCGAGGACCCGACGCTGCCGGCGGCGTAGTGCTGCTGCTGGAAGGCCACCGGGTTGAGCAGGCCCTCTCCGGCCAGGTCTCCGATCGCCAGCTCGCGCTGCAGCTCGCGGCTCTGCGCCATCATGGCGAAGCACGAGATGCACACGCGCTGCGGCGTCGAGAAGCCCTTGGCGGCCATTGAGACCTTCTTGTCCGCGCTGTGCTGCCGGCAGATCGACTTGCCGCAGTTGCGGCAGTGGTGCCGGTGCTTGAACATGTTGAACGTCGCGCGGCAGATGGCGCACTCGTCGTCCAGCCGCCACTCGGGCGGCGACTCGAACGCCCCGCCGCTGCCGCCGCGGCGATGGACGCCGGCCGAGAGTGAGCCCGAGCCCAAGGCCGTCCCCCCGGTCCCAGTGGCCAGCAGCAGCGCCGCCTCGCCGTGGGACGCGCGCCGGTACGCGAACGGCGAGTGGTGGCGCTGCTTGGCCGCGTGCGGCTGCGTCTGGAACGCGCGCTGGCCGTGGAGCGCCGGTGGCTGCTGCTGCGACGGCTGCGACGGCTGCGAGTGAAAGTATCCGCGGCCGGCCGCCGGCCCAAAGTCGCTGTCGTCGCTGCCGCTCGCGTACTCGAACCCTGCCGGGTCCGCGAACGCGCCGACCGAGTTGCGGCGGGTAGTGTCCAGGCTCGGGATGATCGGCAGCGACTGGTGCCGGCCGCCCATGGGCGTGGCCGCCAGGCTCTGCGCCTTGGGGCGGTCCGCATCCCTGGCCGCGTCCCGGGATGATGCGTCCCCAGTCGCGTACCCTCGGCCGTGGCTGTGGCGCCGACCGTAGGCGCCGGCCAGCGCGGACGAGAGCGGGACGGGCGCCGAGACCGAGTTGGGCGGGCTCAGCCCCTGGCTGGCCGAGGACGCGGACGAGGGCGACACGAGCAGGTCGCGCGAGGCGCTGAGCCGCACGGCGCCCTCGCTCAGCGACGAGCCCGAGCTCAGCGCGTCCTCGACGACCTGGACGTCCGACAGCTCGGTGGCGGCTGACAGCCGCGTGGAGCCGCCGCCGTTGCCCACGTACGGGGCCGGCCACGCCGGCTCGTCCTCGTCCGCGTCCGCGTCCTCGTCCTCACTCTCCGTCCGCACCTTCTTGGTGTAGCTCCCCCTGCTGCCGACCGACTTGCGCGCGCTGCCGACCCCGCGGCCCTCGTCCTCGTCGCTGGCATCCACCACGTCGTTCTCACCCTCGAGCTCGTCCCGCCCGCCGCCGTCCTCGCTCCCGTCCCCGTCCGCCTCGGGCGACAGCTCGCGCTCGGCGCGGTAGAGCACCTTGAGCCGCCCGGCGTCCAGCCGCATGGCCTCGGCCAGCTCGACCGCCGTCTCGCCGGATGGGACGCGCGCGCGCAGGGCCGGCGGGAAGGCGGCGGCCAGCCGCGCGAGCCACGCGGCCGGCGCGCCGGCGCGGATGGCGATGTGCAGCGGCAGCAGCTCGGCCGCGTTGCGCGCGCGCGCGCCGGCCGGGTGGGCCGCCAGCAGCCGGCGCAGCAGCGCCAGCGGCACGCGCGGCTCCGTGCACGCCCAGTGGAGCGGCAGCATGCCGTACTCGCCGCGCGCGCGCGCCGCCTCGGGCCGCCGCTCCACCAGCCGCTGCAGCCCCTTCCAGTCGGACGCCTCGGCCAGGCGCAGCGCCTCGGCCGTCGTCGCCATGGATGGGATGGGATGGAGGGATGGAGGGAGGGATCGTTAGTAGGGGGCGGAGGTAGCGGGGCTGCTTGGTGCGTCCGTAGCGTGGCGGGTCGGTCGTGGCGCTGGACTTGGGGGCTTGTGGTCGGGACGAAGGATGGCTTGAGCGCGTCCCGCGGCTTTCTATCGAACGGAAGGAAAGGCCGCATCCCCCTTCTGTTCTTCTCGCGCTCGCCAAGCAGGCGTGCTCCTGAATAAGTGGGTGTTTACAGGTGGGGGATGCGAGAGATGACCTACTTTATACCGGACGGAGAGTGAACTTGAAGCTCGCGACTGAACCTATAGTTTGTAACGTTACCGCCGACACTTTTTGTTGTTGTTGTTGTTGTCGGATCCAAAAATCGGCGACGTATACAAACTTCAAGTCGATCCGCTTGGATTTTTCGAACAAGCGGGCGGCCGCTTCCACGCGCGTTCCTCAGCTTTTTGACGCGCTTCAGAATCGAAAACCCGTCGAATTGCCCTTATTATTCCCATTCCGGCAAACTTCAACGCGGTCAAGTCGCCCCACCTTCGCCCCACTTTCGCCCCACCTTCGCCCAACACCATCGCCCTACGCTCCGAAGAAGAGCGCGTCGATGGCGGCGAGCACGCCCGGCTCATTGCGCGGGTCCGAGGCGGCGTGGCCGTCCGCGAGCGTGGCGATCCAGAAGCCGGCGAACTCCCGGAAGGAGAACTCCTCGGCCGGGTCGCTGCTCCCGCCTTCGCCTTCCCCGTCGCCGTCCTGGCCGCCCAGCAGCCGCGCGAGCTCGGCGGCCACGCGCGCGGCCTGCTGCGCGCTCTGCCCGGCGCCGTCCGCGAGCTGCCGCTCCACGTCCCGCGCGCTGACGCGGCCGTCGGCGTCCGCGTCGAGCGCTTCGAACACGCGCGCGAGCCGGCGGCGGCCGGCCGGCGACCAGCGCGCCAAGCCGGCCATGGCCGCGTCTATTACCAGTTGCACGTCCGACTTGACGCCTCTCGGGACCAACACTTGGCCCCAGAAGCGCGCGTACTGCTCGAACACGAGCCGCAGCCGGGCCGGAGGCGGCTCGGACCCATGGGGATCGAGCGGCGCGAGCGTGACGCTCAATGGCTGGCCGGTCGCGCGGTCGAACGCGAGCACGTACGAGTTGCGGCCGCCGACGGCGTAGAACGCTCGGCGTCCGTCCTCGTGGCTGCCGCTACAGACGGCCACGGCGTTCGCGCAGGCCGCGAGCAGCTCGCGCAGGTCCAGCAGGTCCAGCATGGCAAGCAGCGAGCGCGCGGGGCGCTTGACGGCGTCCAGAGCCGCGGCCGGGTCGTCCAGCGCGTCCTGCAGCTGCTGGTGGCGGCCGTCCGGGAGCGTGAGCCAGGACGAGGTCACGCCCGCGCGGCTGGCCACCGACACCTCGACGCCCATGGACGCGACGAGGTAGCGCGCCAGGAAGCTCGCGTCCGTCACGGCCAGCCGCAGCTCGAGCGAGGACAGCGCCGCGCCGCCCTCGGCCGCCAGCAGCTCGAGCCGCAGCCGGCCGCGGAAGTTCTGCAGCCGCTGCTCGAGCCGCTCGGCGGTTGGGTGGACGCCGGGAGGCTCCAAGGCCGAGCGCAGGAGCTCGCGCGCGTCGTCCGAGATGCGGCGACGCAGCGCCGGACTCACCTCGGTCGCCGGCATGGGTCACGTCCGGTAGGGCTCTGCCTTCTTGACACTCTTGCGGCTATAAATGTGGAGTCTGGAGCGGAGGGAGGGCAGTCTCGTGTGTGTCGTTGCCGTCGCGTTGATCGGTTTATAGCTAGAGCCTGGGGGGATAAAGTTAGCGGACGCAACGAGCTATAATCATAGCAGTCGGACGCTGGGGCGCGGCCGGGTCAGTAGAGCTTGCCCGAGATGGACTTGTGTCGCCGGCGCAGCGGCATGAGCGGTCCGGCCCCGGCCGCGCTACCGCCGCTTCCGGTCAGGCCAGGCCCTGAGCTCTCGATCGACTCGGACATCTTGGCGCGCACGTCCTCGTAGAAGCGCTTAAACTGGAAGATCTCGACCTGGACGTAGAGCGGATGACACACCAGAGGAGTTAGCTATCGGCCTCCGTGCACAGCATTGAGGCAGCAGCGTACCTGTCCGCGGAGGAACTCGACGAGGTAGACGCCGCGCTGGTAGAGCAGCACGCGCACGGTGCACACGAGGCGCGTGCCGCCGCTGCGCCAGAGCTGCAGCTGGAACTTGTCCCAGTCGACGGCCACGCGGTCCGAGCGGTGCGCGTCCTCGGCCGTGAGGATGGCTTCGAGGCGCGCGAGCACGAGCGGGGCCGGCGCGGTCGTGAGGAACCGCGTGGACCGAGCCACGAGGTCGCGGTAGGACGGCGGAGACGTCGCCGGTGAGTCGGTCGACGACGGAGGAGCGCTGGTCGCATCGCTAGCCGCATCCGCCGTCGTCCGGCTGGGAGCAGGGAAGTCGGCGGTGGAGAGCGCGAGCGAGTCGAGCGCCGACAGCTCCAGCGTCTTGATGCACGCGCGGTCAAAGCCGCGCAAGAAGAGCTCGGGGGGCGAGTTGCGGCGCTGCTGGCGGTACCGGAGGCGCTCCGTCGCCACGGTCGACGCGACGGCGGGAGGGGAAGACGTCGGGATCGGTGAGGTCTGTCGCATTAGCTGCGCCGAGACCGAGGCCGGCTGGCCCAGCGACGTCGCGAGCGGCGGCGACACGAACCGGTGAAGAACGTGGCGCTGGGTCGGAGCAGCAGGTGCGGACGGATGTGCGCTCTCTGTAGCCGCCACAGTCGGAAGAGAGGGTGTCTGGATGCTCGACGGTGCGGTCGTTGGCTCCTTGTCACTGTTGGGGCTCGAGAACTGATCGTCCATTGGTGACGGCGAGCTTGGGACAGCAGACTTTGGCTGTGTATCGTCCACCTTGGTCGCCTTGGCGCCATCGTCGCCTTTGAGCTTGTAGTCGTTGGCCGACGAAGAGGAGGGCGAGAGCGACGACAGCGGCGCCATCTCGTCAACCGAAGGCATCAGCGCCACGCCCGACAGGTGCGGAGAGCGCGCGAGGTATCGGTGCCCCATGTGCGAAGAGATGGCCATGGCTGGGCTCGCGGGGGAGTGGCGGGTCGGCAGCGGACTGCTGCTCTTCGCGTAGCTAAAGCCTCCACCGCCACTGACCGGCACCGAGTCGACTCGGTTTGCCATGCGGAGCTGCTCTATGTCCATCATGGCGCTCTTGGCTGGCGTCGGGCTCATGCCGACCGAGTGGAAGGGCGGCACGTCCACGGCCAAGCTCATGCGATTCGCGAAGGAGGACGCGGGCGAGACCGTCTTGGTCAACAGCACGGCGGTGTCGACGGTGGCTGCCACTGCTGGCGCCGGGTCGAGCGGTGTCGAGACGCCAAGGTCCATGTCAAACAGGGCCGGTTCGTCGCGCTGCTCGTTCGCCACGACGTTCGGGACTCGGTTCGGACTCGCGTGGTGCTGCCGCCGCGGCCCTCGACCCCTCCGGATCTCCTTCCCAAGCACCCACGGGTGCCGCCGCGCCTCGTCGACCGACAGCCGCATGCTCGGGTCCGGGTAGAGCAGCTGGCTGAGCAGCGACTTGACTTCGAACGAGAAGCGCGCGGGGAAGAACCAGGCCGGGAACACGTCCAGCGGCGGCGGTGCCGACTTGTCGCCGAGGTCGTCGACTGCCGGGTCGTCTCCGTTCCCGTTCCCATTGTCGTTGCGGCCGCTGTTATTAGCGAGGCCGACGGCGTTGCGCTGGACGCCCGACTCGCTGTCGACGCCTCTGTCACGCTCGTCCTCGTCCTCGTCCTCGTCGTCGCCTTCGTCTTCCCCAGGGTCGCTGTACTTGGTCTGGTACGCCCACTTGCGGAATTTGTCGTAGCGGAGACACGTGAGCAGGTCCTTGCCGAACGGCAGGTTCCCCGCGAGCATGGCGTACAGGATGACGCCGATGGACCACGCGTCCGCCTTGGCGCCGTCGTATCCGGCGCCGCCGGCGTCCATGAGCACCTCAGGCGCAACGTAGTGCGGCGAGCCGACGATCGAGCGCAGGCGGCGGATGGACGACAGCGACAGCGCCGCCGGCACACCGCCTCCTCCTCCTCCTCCTCCTCCTCCGGCATTGGCGTCCGCGTCCGCCGCGCCGTCGGCGAAGGACGCAAAGATGGCCGAGAGCCCAAAGTCGGCGATCTTGAGCACGGACGGCTCGTCGTTGTCGGCGAGCAGCAGGTTCTCGGGCTTGAGGTCCCTGTGGCACACGCCCGAGTGGTGGCAGAAGGCGACGCCCGAGACGAGCTGCGCGAAGTAGCGGCGCGCCGACTGCTCGTCCGTGCCGGCGTCCAGCTTGATGCGGTCGAAGAGCTCGCCGCCCGTGGCGAGCTCGAGCACGAGGAACGTCGTGCACTTGGAGTCCTGCACGAGCTCGAGCGCCGCGTGCAGCTGCAGCACGTTGGCGTGGAACGCCAGGCCCGACATGTTGCTCACCTCGCGCCGGATCAGCCGCCGCGTCTTGGCGAACGCCTGGAACTTGCGCGGCACGCGCGGCAGCCGCACCGACTGGCCCTTGACCTGCACGACGCGGAATGCGCCGCCGCCGCCGTCTTCGGCCGGGTCGTTGCGGCCGCCGGCGCGCGGGATCGGGATGGACCTCGACCCGTCCGGCGGAGCGTTCGCGGCCTTGACCGGGCCGCCGGAAGCGCCCTCCTCGGCCTCCTCGGCCCCCGACAGGTCCCCCCAGATGTCCATGCACTGCGGCAGCGTCAGCTCGCGGATGGCGCCCGTGAACGGGTCCTCGAACGCGGCGATCGCTTGCTTGGACGTCGGGTGGATGAGCCACCACACGTTCCTGCCGTCCACCGTGCGTCCTCTGTTAGCTCCACCCCCTCCCTTCACGCTCTACCCTAACAGCAAGTATAGCGCGGTTAAGGGGACGACGTACTCGGGTCGGAGGCGCACGCGGGTGCTCTGGGACGCCAGCGGCCGCCGGAAGGACGCCGCGGACGTGGACGCGAGCGTGGGGCCGTCGCCGTCGAGCGCCGGGGGCGTGACGGGCGCGCCGCGCACCGCCACGAGGCAGCGCGCCAGTAGGGCGGACGGGAAGAGCTTGTAGCCCACGGGGTTGAGGATCTTGATGGCCACCGGCTGCAGCAGAGCGAGCGGCCCCGACCGGTCAGCGCCAGTTCGCGACGAGCGCCGCCGCAAATGCACCACTCTACCTGCTTGGCGCGCGTGGAGAAGGCCTCATAGACGCTGTAAACAACGTCAAATTGCCCCCGCATATACATACACATCATCATGGTAAGTAAACGCTCCACCCGAGAGGTAGGGCGGTAGTGTATGTACGTACACGCCCGCGGCGCCGCCGCCGAGGTACCCGCCGAGCTCGTAGGCGAGCTCCTGGTCCACGAAGATGGCCTGGCCGTCGTAGTGGTCCACCTGGACGATCGGCATGCTGCGCCGCCGCTCGTTCATCATCGGTCGAGAGAGGGCGGGCGGTCGCCGTCCGCGGCGGAAGTGTTGAGGATGAGGCCGCTCGCTCTATCTAACCTGTCGTCCCGCTTTCCGGTATACCTGGAGGGGGGGTCAATTCAAGCGCGGAGATCGACTTGCGGGGCTGACAATGCGCCCTCCGCCTCGTCCGCGGCTGGCTGGCTGGCGGCTGGGCCGCGGCGTCGGGTAGCGAGCGAGCGAGCGCGGCGGCCGGCCGGCGGGTCCGGTAGTGCGTGTGTAGTCGCCGGCGTTGTGGGAAACGGACCAAGGAAGGAACAGGCTCTTTCTACCGGAGAAAAATGGGTGCCGACCTGATATCGCGAAGGGTTTTTGACCAATGAGCGACCGGGAGCGAGCCTATTTCGGTAGCCACCCTGCAAAACGACCAATCAGACGCGCTCAAAGGACCCTCCGAACGCCGCCGTGTTCGCGAGCCAGCGGTTATTTGGCACGCACGTGGCGAGCCGAGCGCTCCGCCCCACGTGGTGCCGCGCTGCACTAAGAGGCGGCGCATATTGCGGGCGGGGGGGGACGCGGCGAGCGCGGGCTCTGGAGTTCTTGAGGGCGGCGAGATGGCGTTCAGGATCGCGCCATGTTGAACCTGTACGGCGGTCCACCTTTTGGTGGGATTTAAGCAACAGTGGCACGCTACCACGTGTAGGATATCCAGGACATGCTCTCCGCCATATCCATGGTCTGCCGCTGTGCGTCCGGCCGTATAATATACGTGTATTGGTGCACGCATGGCGGTCCACGGCCGCTGGTCCGGCTCGCCGCCGCTCGCTCTTGGTCGGAGCTGAAGCTCTGGGCGGTGGATCGGGATCGGCAGGCGCTGGATTCTCGGCGAATGCACTACAGAGACCACTGCGAATAGACACGTCAACAAAATGCCAGTAGTTGGTACGTTTACGCTATGAGACAGTCGTTTTTTCCTACTGACACCATGTCATTATACCAACATTTGTCGAGCCCCAACCCGCCGCCGCGGGTTGGCCCAATGGCATTCGCGTCCCAGCTCCGCGTCAGCCTCCGCCGCTCCTCCCTGCGCGCTCCCTGCGCGCTCCCTGCGCGCTACCTGCGCGCTCCAGCGGCCGCCCCACTCGCTGATCCTCCGCACAATGGCCGCCTCTGCGCTGCTGCACGGCGCGACGCTCGTGAACGCCCAGGGCGAGACGCGCGCGGGCGAAACCCTCGGCGCGGACGGCCGCGTGCTCGCGCTCTACTTTGCGGTGCGATCGATCGCCCCCTCCTCCTTCCTTTGCTTGCATTATAGGATCTGAAGCGAGCTGACGCGTCCGCTCCCCTCTCTCCATGCGCGCGGCCGCTCCAGGCGGACTGGTGCCCGGACTGCCGCGACTTCCAGCCGGCGCTCAGCCGGTTCGTGGCGGCCATCAACGCGCGCACGCCGCTGCTGGACGTGCTGCTCGTCGGCTCGGACCGCTCGGCGGACGCGCAGCAGGAGCACCTGGCGCGCAAGCTGGGCGGCGACTACTGGGCGCTTCCCTTCGACTCGCCGCTGCGTGACGAGCTCAAGCGCAAGGTGCGTCCATCCGTCCGTCCTCCCTTGCCCCCTACCACCAGCGCTCTACCCTGTAAAGACTCACGTGTGGACGCTCGTATACGACGGGAGCAGTACGGCGTGTGCGCCGCCAGCGAGCAGGCGGCCGTGGGCGTCAAGAAGCGCGTGAGCGGCATCCCGAGCCTCGTGGTTATCCGCCAGGACGGACAGCTGCTGGACCTGCAGGGCGTGGACCGCATCGAGAAGGACGCCGCCGGCGCGCTCGACCACTGGCGCAGCCTCCAGCAGTAGCGCCGCCCTCACACTCACGCTCACAGTCAAGAGAGATCAAGAGAGGAAGAGAGGAGATCGACACCTCACAACTCGTCTTCCTACCATTACAATCGCCCGAGAAACGCGCCGGCGCGACCGCCGGGACGCACACCCACGCCCTCCCTACACGGGACGGACCCTCGCCCTACCTCACCTACTGGACGGACGGACGCTCCTTTAGCACGCGGACACGGGGACGACCGGGACGGCGACCGCGTCCACGTAGAGCGCGTCGCCGAGCTGCTCGAGCGCCGCGCGCCGCTGCTGCTGGGCCGCCGACGCCTCGACCATCTCGGCGTACAGCGCGTCCCCAACCGACAGGAACGCGTCGGCCGTGAACCCTTCAGGCGCGGCGCTCGGCAGCGCGTGCAGGTCCCTCAGCATGACGCCGGCGGGCGTCCGCTCGTCCTTAAACAGCGACCGCAGGCCCTGGTCCCTCGTCCGCCGCGGCCGAGCGCCGTCCTCACGGTCCTCGCCGTCCCCATCGCCCTCCATGGCCTGGAAGAGTCCGTAGAGCCGCTGCAGACGGCCCCAGGCGTCCGCGGCGCGCTGGGCCTCGTCCCCCACGCGCTCGATCGTCCTGGGCCGCGCGGACGCGTCCGTCTCGCGCCGGAGCGCGCGCAGCAGCTCGTCCACGCCCGCCACGTCCTCCTCCGTCCGCCGCAAGCGCGCGTCCGCCTCGGCGTCGAACGCGAGCGACGTGTGCGCCACGTCCGGCCCCCCGGGACCCTCCGGGCCGTGGACCACCGGCCGGTCGGCGTCCTCCGGGCCCACGGAGCCCGCCGGCAGGTGCAGCCGCGCCCTGCGGATCGCGCGCCGCAGCATGGCCGGCTCGGTGGGGACGAGGGGGGATGCGAATAAGTGGGGACGGCCGCAAGTGGGGACGGACCGCAAGTGGGGACGGCCGCAAGTGGGGACGGACCGCAAGTGGGGACGGACCGCAAGTGGGGACGGACCGCAAGTTGGGCGGAGTTGTGGGGCCTCCGCCCTGCGAGAAGAAATCGGGAATGTCGGTTGTGACGACCACAAAAGCACAATTGACACGAACGGAATGATGGTCGATTTGATACGTACGTCCCCTCGTCCGCTCTCCGTCCCCACTCCGTCCGTCCCCTCTACTTGCGCGGCCTCCGTTGCCGCTGCTTGAGCACCTTGAGGTACGGCGCCAGCCCTCCGGCCGCGTTGGTCGACAGGGCGGGGAGCGTCGCGGCCGGCGCGGGGGACGGGACGCCGGCCACCGCCCTCCCCGCCACGGCCGGCAATACCAGCAGCGGCAGCTCGTCCGTCCCCACGGCCGTCCCCAGGGCCGTCCCCACGTTCGGGGGCCGCTTCTTGCGGCGGATGTAGGGCAGCGACGGGTTGCGCATCTGGATCCCCCACTGTCGCCTGGCGGTGGCCGTGGGCGACGCCGGCGAGGCCGCCGCCTGTGCGGCCAAACGCCCAACCAGGCGGTCCCCACCGTCCTCCAGCGGACGAAGCGTGGGGATCACGGGACGGACGCGGACGCTGGTGGTGTCGGGATACATCCTGTCCAGCTCCGACAGGTACGCGGCGGCCGAGGTGTCATCCCCACTGCCGTCAATGGCAAAGCGGCCCCCGGCCTTGGGCCCCAGACACCGGAGCTCCAGCGCGAGCTTGTCGGCCTCGAGCTCGCCCACGCGAAACTCGAGCAGCAGCAGCTCGCGGACGAGCGACGGGCCCGGGGACGGCGCGCCGAGCGACGCGGCTGGGGACGGCCGGGGACGCGAGTGGGGCGAAGGAAGGGCGTCCACCCTCCGCCGCAGCTCTCGCAGTCGCGCGTCGCTCGCCGCCAGCCGCGTCTGGGCCTGGTCCCGCGCGTGTTTGAGCGCCAACACGCGCTGGACCGGCGACGGCGGCGCCGCGATCGTCTCGCTGCTCTTGATGTCGGTGGATGAGGTAGGAAGCGGGGCGTCCGCAGCGTCCGCAGCATCCGCAGCACCGTCCGCAGCGTCCGCAGCGCCGTCCGCAGCGTCCGTCCGCAGTTCTCCCGACCGAGCGTGGTCCACAGCGGCAGTCAGCGCCTCGTCGGCCGCGCGTAGCTCTCGCGCGCACTGTCGCTGGTGGGCGAACGCCTGGGCGATGACCCGGCGCGCTGCGTGCACCTGCGCGTCCATGTTGGGCCGCGGATCGGTGTCGTAGCCGCCGTAGTGGCCGTCCGGCTCGGCCCGCACCGGCTCGTCCCCACCCTCGTCCCCACCTTCGTCCCCACCTTCGTCCCCACCTTCGTCCTCGTCCTCATTGTTGTTGCTAGCCGCCGGAGGAGCTTCGAGGGTCCGGTCCAGAACCCGGCGGACCCGCAGCGGGGACTTGCGGGACGGCGGGGACGCCACGCGGGCCGCGCACTCTCGCTGCTGGTCGTCCAGCGCGCGTCGCAGCGCGTCGATCTCTCCGCGCAGCCCCAAGAGAACGCCCGCGTCCGCTGCGTCCTCCTCTCGGTCCGGTCCCCGTCCCCACTCGTCCCTGGCCGCGGTTGGGGACGGGACCGGGGCCGGTCCCGGTGTGGACCAGACCGCGACGTTGGACGCGACGGTCGTCTGGATGCTGCGCGCGCGGGCCGCGTACTGCAGCGTGTGCAGCGTCTCCTCGGCGCTCGCGGCCGCCGGCGACACGTTGGCGATGAGGACCGTGCGGCAGTTGCCGCCCAGCGCGTCCTTGAGCAGCCGCGTGAGCTTGCTGTCCCGGTACGGGACGAAGCTTGGGGGCCCGGCCCCACCTGCGGACGCGGCCCCACCTGCGGACGGGCCCGGGCCCCGGTCCGCGAGCGCATTGATGCAGTTGCCAAGCGCGAGCAGCGAGCGGTTGATGTTGGCGCCCTCGACGAGCCGCAGCCCGCGGTTCTGCGTCGCGGCCGCGCGCTCGCTGCCCGCGAGGTCCACGAGCGACAGCTTACCGACCTTGGCCACCGTGACCACGGTCGTGGACGTCCCCCGGGCCGTCGTCCGCAGGTCCGCGTCCCCCGTCCGCAGGTCCGCATTGCGGTTGAAAGTCGTGGTCGTGGTCGTCGTCCGCTGCTCCACGAGCACCTGCAGCAACGCGTGGGACCGCGAGGACGCGCCGTTGGCCGCCGTGGCCTCCTGCGCGCGGCGCCGGTGGCCTTTCCGGAGCAGCGCGAGCACTTGCTTGGCGCTGCGGACCTCGATCTCGGACAGCCCCGCGACGGTGGCCACGCCGCGGACCGGGTCCTCGCGCAGGTCGAGCCCCGCGGACGCCGCGGACGCCGCGGACGCCGCGGACGGGCTCAGCAGGTCGCGGATGGTCTCGTTGTAGACCTCGAGGAACGAGACGGACACGCGGAACGAGACGGATGAGGACGCGGGTGCGGACGCGGATGCGGATGCGGATGCGGATGCGGATGCGGATGCGGACGGGGACCCGGATGGGGACGAGGATGCGGACGCCTTGGACGCGTCGACAGTCCGCGCGATGCGTCCAAAGAGGTCGTCGAGCGCGCGCGCCATGATCCCCGGGTCCTCTGGCGTCCCTAGCATCGTGAACGTCTTGCCGGCCCCCGTGCAGCCGTAGGCGAGCACGGTCGCGTTGCAGCCGCGCAGGACGCCGGGGACGAGCGGCCGCGCCGTGCGCGCGTACACGAGCGCCTGGCCGTCGCGCGGCGAGAAGACGCGGTCGTACGCGAACCTGCGCTCCTGGAACGGCTGCGGCCGCAGGGGGCCCGGCTTGCGGCCCGGCCGCGGACGGACGGCGTCCGCAGAGCTCAGCAGCGGCGTGCGGACGGCCACCTCGGACGCGCTCACGACGCGCACGACCTCGTCCGCGGCCAGCCGGTCGAGCGACATGCGCGGCCGCAGCCGCACGGCCACGAACAGGTTAGCGCGGCCCTCCCACCGCGCGGCCGCAGCCTCGTCCCCGTCCCCGTCCCCGTCCTCGTCCTCAGGCTCCTCCGGCCGCTTGCTGTTGTTGCTGTTGCTGCTGGGCGTCGACAGCCGCGGGAGCACCGCGCGGATGGCCATGACGTGAGGACGCAGACGTTCGAGCCGCGGGCCGACCGAGTGGACGGACCGCGGCCGCGCATCCGCTCCGCTCCGCTCCGCGGCTATTGCGGACCCCAGGGCGGCTATTTATTTCCGCGGCCGGCCGCTATTTATAGGGACGGTCCGCACGCGTCCGGCGCTCGTCACCCCGTCCGCAGCCGCACGCGTTCGCCATCCCCTCGTCCCCTCCCGACCCCTCGTCCCCTCATCCGCTGAGGGTCCGCTGAGGGTCCGCTGCGGGTCCGTCCGGTCCCCAATGGCCGGATTGAGCCAGGAGCGGCGCGAGTAATGGCTCCGATCGCCCCGCCTCCCTCCCGGCGTATCATTTCGTCGCCGGCCGGAGCGACTGGCGCGAATCCGCCGCGACGACACGACCGGCCGGCCGCTGGCGCCAAGGCCCGTGCTATGCATGGCCGCGGGGATCCGCCGTCCCGCGCGGAGAATCCCGGGCCGTGCGGTGCTGCTGGCGCGCGGTAAGGCCCCCGTGCTATCCTTGCTCGATCGTGCGGACGCGCAGGGACACATGGGTCCGGACGGAGCGTCCGCCTTGGCGCTTGGACGCGTATCAAGTGCGCACATGGCGCTTTGGGGGGGCGTCCTGAGTCCGGTCGGACAATAAGGCCGCGGCCCTTGGCCCCCCGCTTTAAGGGCCCCCAAAGGACGCGTTCGTTGCCTTTCGTCAACCAGTTGGTGCCAACGCTGGGTCCGGCGATGGAGCGTTTTTATTGGTCAAAAGTTGACCTGATCGAGTGGTACGGTTTCCGACCGGCTATGCGACAGATGTTTCTACCTGTCACAAGTGTTGTTCTGCGCGCGGTCTTTGCACGTCGAGTGACCCGACAGCGTCCCCCTCTCTTCGTCCTCCTGGAATGGGCAGCAGGTTCCAGCGCGAGCGACCGGTCCAACCGGCCCGCCGCCTGACTCGAGCCGAGTGGTTTGTGCGCAGTCGCAATGCCGTCCGTCCGATTGCACGTGTGTGCGCTCCAGTCCATCCAGAGCTTCACTCGCTTGCGATAAGGCGAGGTTGATGGCGGGTCAAGTGTCAGGACGGTCGCACCGTCTGCCTTTCGAGGGTAGGGGATGTCAGCTAGCGGAGGGGGTAGGGGTGCGGTTGATGGCATTCCACTTGATGAATGTAAGGCTTGGCGCAGTTTCACTGAGCTGTAAACCCCTACCCCCGACAGCATGCAAAGATCCCGTTCTCTCTGCCAGAGCTGACGTGTCCTCGACCAGACGTCGATACAAACCGCAAGTGATCGGCTGTACAGTACTGTCTATACAGTAGGGGAAAGAAAAGGGGGACCGACCGAGTTTTTGCCCAGCGAACAACACACCACGAGCGAGCGAGCCCGCAGATTTAGTATCACACACGACCAAGCGCGAGTGGCGGCGGCGGACGGCGACGCCCCCGCGCTATCGATACCTTTACTACCAGATCGGCGCTGTCCTCCCCCCCCACACACACAGCGACACCTCGCGGGTTGGAACTGCTAACGCCGGCGGCTGCAGGGCCGAGAAGGGCGGATAACAGCTGCTTTCGCTGTTCTTGGGCGAGCGAGCCAGCCGGTCTTATCCGACTGTCGCCATCCTTGTTGGCTGGGACTCGAGGAATCCAGGGCCCCGAGTTCCAGGAGGACGCGCGCCAGTCGGCAACACGCGGGCCGCCAGCAGCACGAGGGCGGCGGACGCGCGCGCGGCGACGGACGAGGACGCCGAGTTCGCCGCGGCGGCCGAGAGCATGCGCGGCGTGGAGGCGACCGTCACGTCGTGCATCGGCGGCAAGGACGAGAAGTTCGCGGTGCAGGTGCGGCCGGCGGCGCCGCGGCCGCAGTACTTTGTGTACAAGACGCTGGGCGACTTTGACGCGCTCTGGACGAGCCTCGAGGCGATCGCGGCCGACGTCAAGCGGCGCCAGCTGGAGCTCGAGGCGTCCGCGAGTGTAGACGCGGACGCAAACGCGGACGCGCGCAAGCACAAGCCGCAGTCCGTGAGCCTCATGGCCAAGTGGCTCGCCAACATTGTGGACCACTTTGCGTTCCGCCAGACGGTGCGCGAGCTGCGCGCGCAGGACAAGGAGGCCATGGGCGCGCTCAACGTGTTCCTGCACTTTTTGGTGCCGCGCGTCTCGGGGCTCTACGTCGAGAGCACGATCCTGCGCTGCGGCTGCTGCCGCGTGACGCGCCAGCTCGCCAAGCTCGTGCGCAACTTCCTCGAGGTCGAGCCGGCGCCCGGCAGCCCGAGCGAGGCCGAGCTCAAGCTGCTGCGCAAGCGCCAGTTCGCCGAGATGCGGCCAGAGGACGGCGACCTCCGCTCGAGCGCCACCGCCGCCGCTGACGGCGCGCGGGACGGCGCCGATAGCAGCTGCAAGCGAGCCAACACGGGCGCCGCGCTCTTCCCCGTGCGCGCGCTCGGCCAGGCGGCGCCAGGCGCGGCGGCGGCGGTTAGTGTTAGCGCCAGCACCGGCGCGTGTCTGCCGCCGCCGATGCACAAGGGCGCCGGCCCGCTGCCCGGGCGAAGGCGCGTCTTCGCCGAGGTCGACTTCTAGGCGTCACGAGTATTTAATTAATCGAGGGTATTTGGTATACTACCAGCAGCAGCAGACGAAGAAGAAGATGGAGAAGGAACACAAGAGCGTCCTTCGCCTTGGACAACGTCGTGTGCTAGTGGCGGGTTGGTGGTGGTGGTCGGCATGCGCCGCCTTCCCTGCTCTCCATGTTATTAGTGACGCAAAGTCGCGCGCCTACTTCGCTCGCTACCGATCCCACCACCACCACCATCACTACCACCACAAGCGTGCTTCTCCTCCTCCTCCTTCCCTTCCGGCCCTACTTGCAGTAGAGGTTGCGGTCGATGACGGGCGGGATCGGCCGGATCTCCGTGCCGAGCTCCTGCTCGATCCGGTACAGGTTGAAGCGGTCGTCGTACGTGATGAGGTTGATGGCGAGGCCGAGGTGTCCGAAGCGGCCCGAGCGGCCGATGCGGTGCAGGTACGTCTCCGAGTTCTTGGGAAAGTCAAAGTTGATGACCACGTTGACCGTCTGGATGTCGATGCCGCGCGTGAAGAGGTCCGAGCAGACGAGGTGGCGCGTGGCGCCGTTGCGGAACTCGTGGAAGACGCGGTTGCGGTGCGCCTGGTTCATCTTGGCGTGGATGTAGAAGCACGAGTAGCCGAGCTCCGTGACCTTCTTGGCCAGCAGCTCGACGCGGTTGACCGAGTTGCAGAAGATGATCGACTGGTTGATGTCGAGCTTCGAGAAGAGCGTGTTGAGGCAGTGCACCTTCTGGCGCTCCTCGACGAACGCGTAGAACTGCGAGACGCCCTTGAGCGTCAGCTCGTCCATCAGGTTGATCTCGTACGGGTTGTCGATGAACTTGTCCTTGAACGCCTTGACCGTCACGGGGAACGTGGCCGAGAAGAGGCAGATCTGGCGCGTCTTGGCCGTGTAGCTCAGCAGCTGCTCGAGCAGCGGCTGGAACTCGGGTGACAGCAGCTTGTCGGCCTCGTCCATGATGACGGTCGAGCACTGGCTCAGGTCGGCCACGCCCTTGTTGGCCAGGTCCATGACGCGCCCGGGCGTGCCCACGAGGATGTGCACCGTGTTGTACAGGCGCATAATGTCGTCCTTGAGGCTCGTGCCGCCCGTCGAGACCATGCACTCGGCGCCCATGTGCTTGCCGATCTCCTTGACGATGGCCGACGTCTGCAGCGCCAGCTCGCGCGTCGGCACGAGGATCAGCACCTGGATGTGGTTCTTGCTAGTGTCCGTCTTCTCGAGGCATGGGATGATGAAGGCCGCCGTCTTGCCCGTGCCGTTCTTGGCGCGCGCCATCACGTTGCGGCCCGCCAGCAGGATCGGCACGGCCTCCTCCTGGATGGGCGACGGCCGCTCGAAGCCCTTCTCGAAGATGCCCATGAGCAGCTCGCGCTTGAGGAAGTAGTCCTCCCACTCGTTGCCCTTGACGTTCGTCACGTCCTCCGTCTGCACGCGCGTGTCCTTGGCCGGGCGCTGCAGCGTCGTCTTCCAGCCGCCGCCGGCCTCCTCGCCGCCCGCCGCGGCTAACTGCTGCTGCTGTTGTTGCTGTTGTTGCTGCTGCATCTGTTGCTGCTTGCTCGCCATGGTCCGTGCGGCGTAGTGTCGTGCTGCGTCTGCAAACTGCTAGATATCTGTCCCAGGCGGCGCAGCGAGCGTCAGAGCGGCGGCTAGGGCCCTGCACACGCGTAGGCACGGCGCGCACCTGGTGGGGATCGCTCTCGGCCGGGAGCGAGTACGGGGGAAGTCGCCGTCGGTCGCGGCTTTGGCTCGGGGGCGGACGCGCGGAATCTTTCTCGTTGTGAGACTTTTGCGGTCAGGTTCGAGCGAGCTGGTTTTGGAAGAAGGTTTGCGTGTTTTGTGAATTTGGCCAATATTTTTTATTTTGGTTTGCCAATTCATTATTCAAGTGTCTCATTTTGGGCTGTCGCATCAACACAAAGATGTCGATACGATGGATGGTTCACCGTGTTTTGTGTACTTATTCTTACCGTTTTCTGATAATTGATGGTAATTTACCGTTAGATTTGTTCCAGGTTTGACGGCAAAACTAAAGGGACAAAAGTAACGTATCATATATGCTCTATACGTCGAGAATTTTCTATTAATATACCTTGTATATACTCCTATTTCGTCATCCATCCCTATCTGTCATCGACATGCACTCTTTGGCGCAAAGCTTCATTGATTGTCTTATTGTTTCATCGTGTTGTATTTTACAGTCGATGGGAACTACAAAACACGAGTGTATATCTTTGGGTGGCGTTCGTTCGGCATTTTGGGCTCGAGAAAATTGAAGAAGAAAGCAAAAACCAGCTCGAATACTCAACCAATCAAATCGCAACACTGTTCACTTTTCAACCAATCCCAACCCTTTCTGTTTTTTCCTCTGAATCACAACGGCAACGCGTTCTACTTCCGCCCTGGGGTCTTCGTATTGCATTTATTCTCTCGCGTCTGCTGCTTGCTATTCGGTCGTCGCGCTGCGCCGCCGCCGCGCGCGAGGGTCTCGGGCTCGCAGATCCGCCCGCCGCCGGCCGGCCGGCGCGCTCCCCCTTCTTCACATTAAAAAACACCATCCACAGGCGTCCGCCGGGCGACACCACGCCACCTTAGAAAGGGTGCATCGCGCCGCCGGTCGAGCGCGATCGCCGGCGCTCCGTCGTCGGGAAGGCAAACTTGTGCGGGTCCGCAAACATCTCGGGCTCGGCGCCGCCGGCGCGGCGGAAGCCGAAGCCGCGCGTGCCGTCCGGGCCCTGCGCCTGGCGGTACAGCGGGTTGTTGGTCGCGCCAGTGAGCGGCAGCCCGGGCGGGGCCCCCAGGAGGCCGGACGGGCCCGGCCCGAGGCCCGTGGGCGTCGCGATCGACGGCGGCGACTGGCTCAGCCGCGGGGACGACAGGTTGAGCTTGGGGCGCGTGCCGGACGACGCCGAGCGCGCGCGGTAGGGCTGAGGCGCCGGCCCGCTGACCGTCGCGGCGCGGCTGCGCTCCCAGCGGCTCGGCGACGGCGAAAAGTAGTCCTTCTGCGGCAGACTCGCGCCCGACAAGCCGGCAGCGGACGCGCCACCATTGTGCGCGTCGCCGCCGCCGCCGCCCGAGGCCGTGAGGCTCGCGGGCGGGCGGAACTCGAGCTTGACCTTGCTGGCGTACTTGCGGCCGCTCTTCTTGTTCTTGCCGACCGTGAACGACACGTAGTCGCCCTGGCGAATGTCCACGTTGCCGTCCTCGTCCGGGATGAGGCGGAACGAGATGCACGCCGAGTCCTGGCGCGTGGGTGTGATGAGACCGCCGGCGCCGCGGATAGAGTAGACGACGCCAGTGTTCACCTTGCCCTCGCGCAGGTCGTCCAGGCCCTCGCCCACGGCCTCGACGTGCACGGGCGGGCGGGAGATGGCCGAGGCCGACTTGGCGCGGCGCCGGTCGCCCCCGCTGCCGCCCATCTCGACCGGGAACATCTTCTGCTTGAGCCGATCGCAGGTCGTGCCGTCGAACAGCACGACCTGCATGCCCGTGCGCCAGTTGTACTGGTCCGAGAGCGTCAGCACCGCGTGCTTGGCCATCTCCTCGTCCACGAACTCAATGATGGCGTACGTCTCGCCGGCCGCGATCGGCGGCTTGAGCACCGCGTTGCGGCCCGTCGTAGTGTTCTTCTTGAGCAGCCGCAGGTACGAGATCTCGCCGCAGCCCTGGAACGTCTCGCGCAGCGACGCGACCGACGCGTCCTCCGGCAGGTTGTACGCGATCGCCGTGCGCGCCAGCTTGCCGTGGTACGTCTGGTCGGCGGCCAGCGGCTCCTTGCGGCACACCATCGACTCGTCCTCGCTCAGCAGCAGCTTGGTCGACAGCTCGAGCGCCTTCTTGATCTGCTCCATGTCCGTCGTGAGCTTCTTGACGCGCCCGAACGACGCCAGCAAGTCCAGCTTGACTGTTGTGTCGCCACATCCAACACAGTGTCAGTCCGCTACCTATCGCCAACGCACTGACCGCCCTACCCATGCGAGAGACGCACCGTAGCCGTCCATGTTCATGTTCTTGAGCAAAAAGAGGTCGCCCAGGAGGTTCTCGTCGCAGAAGTAAAACTCGAGCTGGTCGCAGATCGTGCGCAGGAACGTGGCGGGCAGCGGCGCGGCAAGCAGCTCGCCCGCCGCCTTGTCCGCGCTCCCGTTCGCGCCGGTCGCCGCCGCCGCCCCACCCGCGAGCGCCGCCTGGTGCTGCTGGTGGTAATTGACCGGCTCGTTCTCTGGCTCGCCTGCCTGCGCGGACGCCGGCGGCGGCGGCGACGACAGCTGCAGGCCGTGCATGTCGCCGACGAGCGACGAGGGCAGCGCCGAGCCGATAGCGCCGGCCGCGTTCTCCACCTGGACGCCCGAGACGCGCATGTTGAGCACTGGCGGGGGCGGCAGCGCCGGCTCGGGCAGCACCGCCGTGTCGTCCGCGAACGCGCGCCACGTGGCGCCGAGCGAGGACGGCGGGATGGGCGCCGACAAGGACCGGTTGCGGCTCGCGCTGACCGAGTTGAAATACGCCAGCTGCGCCATCACGTCGATCTCCGAGGACGACGGTGTCTGGTCCGGCGCGTCCATGATGGGGGCCGCGGGGGCCGCAGATGGGAACCCGAGGAACGGCTCGGACGCGAACGGCGCGGGTCCGAGCAGCGACGCGATCGACGCCGCCGCCGTCTTATCCGCGGCGGCGTCTGACTCCGGCGAGCGGCTGCGGTCCATCGGGCTTATTCGCGAGTGGCCTATAATTATAAGAAGCGCACGCACGGCGGGTCGGTCAGCCACGAGATGCGGAGGATAAGACGGCGGTCGGTCAATCACCGAGGGCGCGGGTCAGCAACGACCACTCTACCTTCAACTCGATGGCACGACGACGGGAGAGTGAGGGAGGGAGGGACGGCGCCACGTCACTTCGGGGCGGCCGAGGGCTGCGGGTATCCTCGCCGGGGAGAATCGGGTCGTCCACCCTGTGGTGTGCGCGTGTGTGTGTCGGTCGGAAGGGCGCGGCGGGCGGGCGGGCGCGTCGAGGAACGGCGGAGCAACGAGGCCGGCTCCCTTTCTCGGACTCCGCTGGATGCGGGAAAGCGAGATGATGCTCGCTCGCTCGCTATCCTTTCCGACGAGAAAAGGGGGCGCCGGCCAGGGTCGGTGGGAAAAACCCCACTTTTGAGGTTTTAACAACCCGTCGCGCCTTCGTTCCGCCCTACACCGTTGACCCACCCACCGCGTGGTGGAGTCTTATCCACACGTGCCGACTCGAGACACTCGCCAACTTCAACAACTGCGAAACCAGAACGTATGTTTTGGGCGATTGGGAGCGACGTTTTGAGCATTCAACGAGGTCATGCGGGCCGAAAATTCCTTCACCCGCCCGCTTCGCCCTTCTCCTTCTCCTTCTCCTTCCATCACCGAAATTTTGCGCGGCGGCGGCGCGTTGCATAGAGTGGTGGGCGGCAGCGAGCCGCTCGTCATGGTCCCACCCTGTAGACGCGCGGCCAAGGGGCGTGAAGAGACCGAGGCGACGAGGACTCGCGGTCCCACTAGGCCGACAGCGGAGGGAGGCGCCCGAGCCCGCCGTTGCTGCCGCCGTGGGTTCTACCAGCGGCCGCCTTCACGCTGCTGCCTGAGGCTCCACCACCTCCGTCGCCCAGCGCGGCAGGAGTCGTCGTCGTTGGCTTCACGCTCTACCGTCATAAAAAACCGTCCATCCATCCACGAGTGAGTCCACGGCGCGGGTCCGTCCGTCAATGCAGCCGAGAGAGAGCTCCGCGCTCACCTGCTCCTTGTGGAAGCTCGCGGCGATGTAATCGAGGTCGACGATGCGCGCGGCGATGACCTTGAGCAGCCCGTGCACGAAGGTGGCGACGTCGGCGTCCTGCTCGCGCAGCGCCGGCAGCAGCTTGTCGCCCATGCTCAGTCGGCAGCGGTTGTACAGGTTGGTCACGGCGAGCACGATCTGCCCGGACTCGCGGCTGCGGTCGTTGGCCACGCGGTCGCCGCGCTGCCGGTCCAGGTCGAGCCGCAGCGCCTCGCCCTGCAGCGCCTCGAGCTTCTGCCGCTGCGCGTGGATACCGCTGTTCTGCACGAGCACGAGGTTCTGCGTCTCGAGCTTGAGCGCGCGGATCTTTTGCCGCAGCTCGTCCGTCTGCCAGGCACATTGCGGCCGCCAAGAGTTAGAGACGCTCTAGGAGTGGCCAGGCTCCTATTGAAGACAGCCAGCACGGACGAACGCACCTCGAGCTCGGCGGCGCGGACTTGCGCGCGCAGGTCGCGGTTGGCGTCCACGAGCGTCGCGTGCCGGTTGAGCACGTCGCCGACCTCCTCGTACTCGCCCTCGGACGCCTCGACGGCGGCCTCGAGGAACTGCCGATACTTGAGCAGCGTGTCGCGCGAGCGCGCGAGCAGCTCGCGCTCGCGCTGGTCCTTGTCGAGCTGCAGCGCGAGCTGCCGGCGCCGCGCCTCGCTCGCCTCGGCCTGCCGGTGCTCGCTCTTGCTCTTAAGCTCGGCGCGCGTGCGCTTGGAGTCGTTCTCCTTGATGAACTTGTCGAAGCGCGCGACCTGGTCCTTCATCTCGCGCTGCTTGCGCGACAGCTCCTTGGTGCGCGCGTCGCACGCGTCCATGCGCTGCTGGAACTCCTCCTTCATGAACTCGAGCGCGTCGTCCACCTCGCGCGCCTCCTTGCGCTTGCGCAGCAGGAGCGTCGACTGCGCCATCTGCGAGACGCCCGACACGACCGGCGCCAGCTGCGCCAGCGCGCTCGGGTCGCTGCCACGCCACAGCACCGACCGCATCAGTCATTTTGCCCCGATGCAGTATCGTCCGGGGCCACTACGGCTCACGTACTGGACGCGCGCCTCGGTCAGGAAGACGCTCGACATGTCGCCGAGCGGCTCGGCCCCGCGCGGCGCATGGCGCTCGCCCATACTCCGTCCTCTGCGCCAGCCGACAAACGGCCTAGAGACGGCGTGTCGACGGACGGACTGCTCGTGTGCGCGATAACGCTCTTGCAGCGGGATGTAAAAATACACAGAGTAATACAGATCGACTGCACAGCCATTTGGACGCTCACATTAGAGGGGAGCTGAGCTGCGACACATCGGCGCTCGACCACGTTCAGTATGAGCGGCCAACTCTGCTTGACCGCTCCGTATGCTACGTCCCAAGCGCTTCAACGCGGTCAAGTCGACATGGCTACACTTCTCGCTACATGTACCGTTGCTCTCCCGATTACAAGCCCTACCTGGAAGAATATTCCTGCTGCTTATCTCTCACTGATTGGTTATAATAATTAGTAAACGCCATATGATTGGCGGAAATGCAGGCAGTCGCCGCGGCCAGTCAGTTATGCAACTTGTTGCCTCGCCTGGGCGACAGTCGGCCTCTCTACTACCTACTACCTACCTATACAGGAGGACGGCGCGATGGAGTTCGACCCGTGCGTGGCGCTCTGGCGGCAGGAGGCGGGCGCGGCCGCGGCCGTGGACGCGTCGGCGTCCTCCGGCGGCAAGGACGGCGCGCGGCTCGTGCTGGTGACGACGCCGCGCGAGGTGCTGGAGTTCGACTCGCAGACGCGCAAGTGCGTCAACCACTGGTCGGTGCGCGGCGCCGGCAGCAGCAGCAGCAGCCAGGCGCTGGCGCTCGGCGCCGTGCGCCACCCGGCCTCGCGCGTACTCTTCGGCGTGCGCGGCGCGGCCAGGCAGGGCGCCGCCCAGCGCGCCGGCGAGGCCGTCGTCTGCTGGCGCAACTCGGACCAAGACGCCGGCAAGTGGAAGCGCGCGCCGCTCGCGGCCGCCGCCGGCGCGGTCGCCGTGCTCGTGCACCCGCAGCTGGCCGAAGAGGCCGTCGTCGTGTTCGCGGACGGCGCCTTCGCCGCGTTCGACGAGAACCTGACGCGCGTGCTGGACCACAAGCCTGCGGAGCGCGAGGACGCCTCTGACGCCGTCGTCTGGGCCGCGCTGCACTCGGACCACGCGCGCAACCCGATGAAGGGCAGGCTGTTCCTGTCCGTCGTGGCCAAGCGCGCCGCCTCGGAGCGCTACGAGCTCGTGATGCACCAGATCGTGACCAAGAAGGACCGCGCGGCGGCCGGCAAGAGCGGCGCGGACGCGACCGTCGCGACCGTCGAGCGCCTGCGCCACGCGCTCGCCGCCCCGGACGTGGACGACAAGCTGTCGGCCTGCGCCTTCCACGCCGAGACGCTCTCGTTCTCGCTCGTGTGGGCGTCCGGCAAGTGGAAGGCCGTGCGCCTGGGCGTGCGCCACGCCACGAGCCAGCGCTCGTCGCTGTTCGTCGCGTCCACGCAGCAGGTCGCGAGTCTGCAGGCGTCCGCGCCGAGCGACAAGAGCGGCGGCAACAAGAAGCGGAAGCTGACAGCGGCGGCGGCTGCTGCTGCCAACGGAGCCTCGGGGGCTGCTGGCTTCACGGCGTGCAACGTCGGCGCCTTCAGCTACCTGGTCGTGGCGTCGGCGCAGAACCCGAGCCAGCTCACGGGCTGGGACGCCAAGTTCGCGGTCCCGGTTGCCGCCACGTCGGTCGAGGCGGCCGCGGCCGACTCGGAGGCGCAGACCCCGCAGATCACGGCCAAGGCGAGCGCGACCGGCAAGCTGCTGGCGCTACGCACGTCGCTGCACGGCGAGATGGTGCTGGCCGTCTACGAGCGCGCCGTGTTCCTCGTGACGGTCAAGAACAAGCACTCGACGCTCTCGAGCGTGCTGGGCGCCGGAGCAGCCACTGCCTCGACGCAGCCCGCGCCGCTGCTGCCCGAGTCGCTGACGCCCAAGTGGTGGAGCGACGTCACTAGCGACGACAAGGCAAAGCTGCTCTCGGACGTGGACGCGTGGAAGTCCGAGGTGGTCGAGACTGGCGCGACTGCCAAGGAGCAGCAGCTCGTCGCAGAGCTCGCCGACCCGCTGGCGACGCGGTCGGCCGCCGACTTTCTCAAGAAGTACAAGGAGGCCAAGGCCAACGCCGGGGACCGCGGATTCTCGTTCCGCGTGGTCATGGCGGTCGCCCAGCGCTGCGTCGCCTCGCCCGACTTGGCGCTGTGGACGCCGCTGAGCGAGGCGATTGCGACCAAGCGCTTGTCGGCACGTGCGGTGCCGGCGCTGCTGCCGACGCTCGCGCGCCACCACCAACTGCCGCTGCTGGAGCTCGCGATTTCCCACCTGACGGACATTGACGAGGGCGCGATCGTCCGGCTGCTGCGGTTCTTCATTCGCCTTGGCGCTCGGCCGGCCAGCGGTGGCAACGACGCTGTCCCAAGCAAGGCCAAGAAGCGCAAGGTCGCTGGCAGTGCGTCGGAGACGGTGAGCGTCTCGAGCGAGCAGGCCGAGCGGTTTGTCGTGTCGCTGCTGGCTCTGCCCACCAACAGTGTGTTCCTGCACCACGCGATCCGCGAGCTGCAGCTGCACGAGGTGCTGTTCCTGCTGACGGTCTGCAAGAAGTACGCGTTTGCGGCGACGCTGCTGGACCACGAAGCGGCCGGCGAGGACGCGAAGAAGACGAAGAAGAAGACGCGCGGCGGCAAGGCCAAAGCGGACGCGGACGCGGTCACGCCGACGTTCGCGCCGTTCGTGGACCAGGAGGCTGACGCGTCGCCGCTGACGTCCGAGCAACTCTGTCTGTGGATCGGCGCCCTTATCGACGCGCACCTGGCGCAGCTCGTGATGGCGGCCGGCTCGGACCCGGCGGTGGCCGCGGGGATCGAGCGCCTCGGCGCGCTCGTGGACGCGCAGCTGCGGTCGTGCGACCAGTTTGAGTCGGTGCAGAGCGTGCTCAGCAACTTTCTGTCGTCGCGCGTGCGGCTGCCGCAGGCCCACGGCGTGCCCGACTACTGCATCGAGGAGCTGCGGATTTAGAGCACGCGGCGTGGCGGCAGCTACGACGGGTGCGTAGAGCGAGCGAGGGGACGGAGGGGGGCGGACGAGATTGGACGGTGGAGAATACAGCGTGCGTGTTTCAGCTTACAGTGTACCAGGCAGGGGCTCTATCTGTCGCTGCGGCGAGTTGGCAACGACGGTGCTGCCGACAGTGAAAGGCATTTGTCTGCTTGGATAACGGATCGGATGTGAGTCCGACATGACGCAGCCTACTGGGGCTCATGTGCGGTCTGGTGATCGCGTCGGAGCCGGCTGTAGATCTGCGACCGGAGACGGACAACAAATAAGGTCCATCACGAGTTGGAGGAGGGCTCCACCATCTACGACGGCGTCTCGCGTCGACAACTGACTTGTATCGTGGCCGGAGGGTCAACTTGACGGTCTGCTGGGTCCGAGAGACCTTGACGCTCGCCGCCAACACTCGAAGACATCGCTCCGATATGCCCAGCGCCTCTGTAAGCCTTAGCTATCTCTCTATCACTCGCTGTCGAGGAGAAAAGCTCTGCGGTCGATCTCGGTCGCCGCGTTGTCACCTCAAGGTCAAGACCAGCAGCAGAGGGTACGCTTTCAGTCGTTCTCTACCCAGTCCACATTCAAGACGACGACCCAAACGCACGGCCAATCTGTCGTGGATGGCGGCCGCCATGGAGAGATTGCGATACATTCTCAATAGTCGCGTTGAGGCTTACCGCGGAGTGGCGTCGTGTCGATAGCGTCCGCTTGGTTGGAACGGCGACAAGTGGTCTTCACAACCGCGTGCCGCCCCATCGACCGGTTGCGCCGTGTGAAGACGACCGTCCCGCTGCTCGAGGCAGTGGCTCGATGCAATAGAGCGCGCTCTAGGATCGCCAGCACGCAGCAGTCTACAATTGGATGGCAGTCAGAGCGACGCTACGAGCGTACTACAGTCGTAGATCGCTCTTTGGGGCCAGGTGCTTGCTGGCGTTGGTGTTGGTCGTCGAGATCGTTCGGAGCGGACGGTGTTGGTAGCCACAGACGCGCGTCGTGGAGCCGCCGTCCGCTCGCTGATGTCGGCGGTCGCCCTCACCCGAGCGTGGACGATGTCAGACTCTTCGAGACCCTGCGGGCTGATCGATGCCGTGCATACTCGATCCGAGGCACGCCCCCGCTGGTGCCTGAGATACTCTCACGCTTGGCGAGCATCTTTTGTCTTGTCACGACGCAGCTCGCCCTTACAATCGCCTTGATGTCGTGCTGACTTGATGGACATCACACAGTTAGCTGGCACTAGATCGCTCTCTTTAAGTGTTCAATTGACCCCGAACCGGACGCTTGGCGTGTCCGCTTTCTGCAGTCGCCTCGTTTCTGGTTTCTGCTTCCGACTGCCCGCCCTCACAAGATCCTATTTGATCCGCCCTCTTCGTGGCTCCTATGTGTCGATAGTGCTCATGCCTGTTCGTCTCTCCGCGCCATCCATGCCTGCCTTGCTGTCCTCGTCGGCTTGGTAACTTCGCAACCGAGCTGATGAGCGGTGGCATGCATGCGCCATTCCCGAATTTGCGCGCTCCACTCCACCGCGAGAGTGCGCGAATTACAAGCCACCCGCCTCCTGCAGAGTGCTCCGCATTCTATCCTCGCCACACGCACGCGCTTCTCCTCTACAACTGACACGTCCAGCATGGTGCGCGTGTTCCTCGCGTTGAGCGCGGCAATGGCGCTCGCGGCGCCTGCGGCCGTGACGGTGGCCACCACGGCCGTGTCGTTCACGAACGACTGCTCGTTCGAGATCGAGCTGTACGACAACAACCGCACCGAGGCGGTCGCCGCGGGCGGCTCCACGTCGCGCGCACTCGCCAGCGGCTTCAGCGGGGTGTTTCGCCACGGCTCGAGCGAGCAAGCGACGCTGGCCGAGTTCGCCATCAGCGGCGGCAAGTCGTGGTACGCCATCAGCGTCGTGCCGCCCGGGTCGGGCAGCTGCGGCAGCTACGACGCGTGCCAGGCCGCCACCAGCAAGTCGGGCTTCAACGTGCCCATGTCCATCACGCCCGACACGTCGGCTGCGTCGTCCGCCACGATTTTCAACGCCGAGTGCTCGGCTGTCGAGTGCGAGTCGAAGAGCTGCGACGGCGCGTACCTGCACCCGAACGACAGCTCCAAGCTGCGCAACTGCCCGGACGAGCTGCCGATCGCCGTTGTCTTCTGCCCGAGCGGCAGCGACGGCTCGTCGAGCTCCAATTCTACCATTACGGCCACGGAGACGGCCACGGCGGTCGCGTCCGCGTCCGCTGCCGAGACGACCACGACGGCCGGCGCACATGCTGCGACCGATTTGGCCACGACCAAGTTGGCGGCGACGGAGGCCGCCACGACGGCCTTGTCGTCGGACGGTGTCGATGCTGAGGCCTCCACGGCCTTGTTGTCGGCTGGTGTCGGTGCAAAGGCCACCACAACCGTGTCGTCGGACGGTGTCGGTGCTGAGGCCACCACGTACGTTGCTGACATTGTTGCGACCGCCACGAGCTCGATTTCGGCTTCGGCTTCTGGATCGACGACTGCTGACTCGTCGACTGTCTCCTCGGCTTCGGACTCCGCGTCAAGCGGCTCGACGGGGTCGTTCGCTGATGCGACCATCGCCAGCAGCTTTGTGTACAAGGGCATCAACGCTGGCAGTGCTACAGGCACCTACGGCCGCGTGACGGAGATGGCGTCGTGCGCGACCGAGGAAGTCACCATTACCAACCCTGTGGGTCCGCTGAGCGAGGAGGTGACCATGGTCTTCCGTGGCCCGATGGAGGTCCACAACATCGCCGTGTTCACGGCTTCGTCTGCGGGCGAGGACTGGGCCAAGGTGTCGTCGTACAGCGCGGCGGACGGCACGCAGGACAACATGGTGTTCATGAACAACCTCAACGTCGACTACTCTGGCGCCGACTCGAGTCCGCAGGGCTTCGCCAGCGCGGACGGAGCGTCTAGTGCGACCGAGTCGACCATCTTCGGCGGCACTCTGGCGGACGCCTCGGACCCGACCGTGGTTGGTGGTGGCCCGGGTGTCTCGACTGGTGTCGAGGTCAACATCATGACGGGCACGTCGTGCGCTGACGACGACTCGTGCCTCGGCTACTACGATGAATACGGCTACCACGGCTGGGGTGGCGGCATGAAGATGTTCGTGACCAAGGTGAGCATGCCTATTGGCTCGACGGCCAACCTGCCGGCCATCTGGATGCTGAACGCGCAGGTCGTTCGCGCCAGCCAGTACGCCTGCAACTGCCGCGGCTTGGGCTCGGTCGGTGGCTGTGGCGAGCTCGATATTGCTGAGGTGATCGAGACCAACTCGGACAAGGACGCGGTGTCGACGCACTACTACTTCTACGACGGCTCGCCGTCGCCCGGTGGCGACAACTACGGCGAGCGTCCCTCGGACTCGACGGTGACGTACGTGACCATCATCGACAACTCGAACACGGGCGTGATCAAGATCCTCGAGATCGGCGGCGACGACTTCGACTTCTCGGTCGACGCTGTCTCGGCCGACACGATCACCTCGTGGCTCGATGCCAGCGTCGAGAACCTGATCTCGTAGGCGCCCGGTGGGTTTGCCCCTCCCTGTCTGGCCGTGAGGGCTCGCAGAAGGCTTCGAAAGGCGTGTGCGTGTGTGTGAGTGAGCGTAACCTTGACGTCGAGACGGACAGACGTTTCGAGAGTGCAAATACACTGACGGGGCTTTCGCGACGAGATTGAGTAGTCGGGCTCCAATGGAGATTGCGATGCCGTGGAGCCCAGCGAGGGCGGACAAACCTCCGACGTGGCGAGTGAACGGCGGACCGTCAGAGATTAAAACGCCACCATCGATCGTTTTTTCACTAAGGACAGCCCTAAATGCACTCGCGACAACCGAAACAGCAACGGTCGCAAGTGACTGACGCCCATCAAGTGTATGCGACGTTTGATCACTCGGCGGAGACACCATCATCGCAATCTCTCTCAACAGCAGGCCAACCATTCCATTGGTTCGAGCATTGAGCACGACAAGAGCCCTTTTGCGTCGGCCATGAGTGAGTCCGCTGTCATCAGTGACCGCGTCAAGGTCGCTACACCAGACCATATTCGCTGACTCCTGCTGGTCCAAGAACCGTGGCCATGCATCGCTCCGCTCCGCCACCACCCGGGAGCGGTTGGCGCCGTGCGACTCGTTGTGGAGCGGCGCTCTCATGCTTGGCGTGATCTGATCTGGGACTGTGGTGGCCATGGTGTCCGGCGGACACTGTCCGCGCAAAAGAACTGTTGCAGCAACTGTTGCAGCAAGCTGTTGCGGTGCTTGAAGAAGAGATACTGGCGGCACTCGTCCACGCATTCCACGAGCCATATGGTTGCTCTACGAAAGGGGTGCGATCTTCGTGCACCAACTACTGTGTTCGCTGAAACAGGTTGCTGGATTGGGGGAGCCTTGTGTTCAGATAGAAAACTGTAGTTTGAGGAGTCGGTTCACAAACCCGCAACACCGAATAATTCGCAGCCGCGTCTAATTGTCGTATCATCACTTTGTGGCTGATATTCATTGCATAAACTTATATCCTGTACAAGTTGCATGGATCTGACTTTGGAGAAAGAGTAGCATCCGATGCGCGTCAAACACCGCAATATCTTGGATTGAGTAAGCCGCTGAACCGTACATGCATTATGACCGCTCTGACGTGACAACCGTGCGACCAGACGACAGTCACCAAACACTGGCACTATCCCTCGTTTTGGAATCCAAGTTCACACGTGCCCGCCAGCTGGCGCTGGCGTGGCACCGTCGGCTGGATTATCAACGACCTGGGGCTGGGCGGCCAGCAAGACACTGCAAGACGAGCCATCCCACGGTTTCGCAGACGAACAAGCAAGCAGCTGGCGACCACTGCGACCGGGCACTCGGCCGGATCGCGCCGCGCAATAAGAAGCGACACGCCCGCGCTCTCTGCCCCCTCCCGCTCTTTTCGGCCGCGGGTTTCCCTTGCGTCGGATCATTCCTGAATCTCCCGCCGCCTCGCAACTCCCGGACAAGAAGCAACATGGTGCGCGTCTTCGCCTCGACGGCCATGGCGGTCGCCGCCTTTTTCGCGCAGTCGGCCGCGGCCACGACCGTCACGTTCGTCAACTCGTGCTCGGAGACCATCTCACTGTACGACAACGGCGCGGCCGAGTCGGTCGCGGCCGGCGAGTCCACCTCGCGCACGCTCACGTCGGGCTACAGCGGCATGTTCCGCAACGGCAAGAGCGACCAGGCCACGCTCGCCGAGATCGCCGTCGGGGGCGGCTCGGTCTGGTACGACATCAGCGTCATCCCGCCCGGGCCCGGCAACTGCATGTCTTACGAGGAGTGCAAGGAGGTGACGGGCAAGACCGGCTACAACGTGGCCATGTCGATCGCGCCGAGCAACAGCGACCGGTCTTTGAGCTGCCAAACGGTCACGTGCGAGTCGGCGAACTGCCCCGACGCGTACCTGTACCCGTCGGACGACATCAAGACCCACTCGTGCTCCGACTCGAACTCCTTGACGGTCACGTTCTGCCCGGGCGGCTCGGCCTATTCACCCTCGGTCACGACCTCGGCTCCCGCCCCGACCACGAGCGCGCCTGCTCCTACGACAAGCGCGCCTGCTCCTACGACGAGCGCGCCTGCGGCCACCACGCCCGCCCCGCAGTCGTACACCGAGTCGGAAGTTGGGAATGACTACGATGTCGGCAAGGTCTCTGCTTCCATCTCTTCGACGATCACCACCTCGACCTCGACGGCTGCCAGCATTAGCGGTGCCATCGGCGCGACGTTTTCGGACGCTAAGATTGGGTACAGTTTCTCGTACGAGGGTACCAAGGCTGGCAGTGCTACGGGAACCTACGGCCGCGTGACGGATATGGCGTCGTGCGCGACCGAGGAAGTCACCATTACCGACCCTGTGGGTCCGCTGAGCGAGGAGGTGACCATGATCTTCCGTGGCCCGATGGAGATCCACAACATCGCCGTGTTCACGGCTTCGTCTGCGGGCGAGGACTGGGCCAAGGTGTCGTCGTACAGCGCGGCGGACGGCACGCAGGACAACATGGTGTTCATGAACAACCTCAACGTCGACTACTCTGGCGCCAACACGAGTCCGCAGGGCTACGCCAGCGCTGACGGCGCCTCGGTCGCCACCGAGCCGACCATCTTCAACGGTAGCCTTGCGGATGCCTCGAACCCTTCTCACATCGGTGGCGGCCCGGGTGTCTCGACTGGTGTCGAGGTCAACATCATGACCGGCGACATTTGCAACAGCACCAACCCGTGCGATGGCTACTACAATGAACTGGGCTACCACGGCTGGGGTGGCGGCATGAAGATGTTCGTGACCAAGCTCCATATGCCTATTGGCTCGACGGTGAACCGCCCGGCTGTCTGGATGCTGAACGCGCAGGTCGTTCGTGCGAACCAGTACGGCTGCAACTGCCGTGGCTCTGGCCCTGTCGGTGGCTGTGGCGAGCTCGATATTGCTGAGGTGATCGAGACCAACTCGGACAAGGACGAGGTGTCGACGCACTACTACTTCTTCGACGGCTCGGTCTCTGCTGGTGGCGACAACTTTGGCGCGCGTCCCTCGGACTCGACGGTGACGTACGTGACCATCATCGACAACTCGAATAAGGGCGTGGTCAAGATCCTCGAGATCGGCTGTGACGACTTCGACTTCTCGGTGGCGTCGGTCGCGGCGGCGCAGATCACCTCGTGGCTCGACGCGACGGTTACCAACCTGATTAAGGCCTAAGCGTCGACCAGCCTGTGTGTTTTGTTTCGCATAACCGAACGATGCAGTCAGTCCCTCTGGGTTTCGAGCAATTGTAATAATGACTTACTTCGAAGTTCTTCAAGTATCGGTCAATCTTATCTCACTCAATGTTTTGACCTCGTTGAAGTACAGTATGGGGTTTTGACAGTTTGCTAGTCGACTTCAATGGATCACTGTGACGTGTGCAAGAATTGCATTGCATGTCATTGCGTGCAACAGTTTTGCGCAGCATGGCGTCGAGCCAATGGGAGGTCTCCATAATGCTGCGAGGCTGGATCGCAGTTGAAAGTATCCAATCTCTGGACTCGACGTCGAGGTGTCACTATTCGTTGCTTTTCGACACGGTGCATCAACTATCCTGTCAGGCGACAAGGTCTCGCTGTCACGCGGTCATTTGGAAACTCGCATCACCTGAACGCCTCCTCGGCCCCCAAGCTCCACAATGACCACCACTGAAGCGGACAAGACCATCTTTGAGGTTCCCGTTGTCGACATCGGTGCTCTCATGACCCTCAAGGACGACGCCAGTGCCGTCGCCGAGCTGCGTGAGGACAACCCGGAGATTGCGGATCTCATCGCAAACATGCGCGATGCCGCGGCGAGATGGGGCTTCTTCTACGTGAGCAACCACGGCGTGAGCGAGAAGGAGCTCGAGGAGTTCCGGGCCGCCACGCGCGACTTCTTTGCGCTTCCGAAGGACATCAAGAACGCTTTGCGCCGCCACAAGAACAACGCTCGCGGGTACTTCGACAGCGAGGTGACCCAGAACAAGGTGGACTGGAGAGAGGTGTTTGACGTTGGGGGACGGAAGGAGGACTCTCCTCCGGAGCAGAGCGTGTTCAAGCGCCTCCGCCACGACCAGAACCAGTGGCCGAGCGAGGAGGTGCTGCCAGGATTCCGGGAGACCGTGACCACGAACTTCGACAGGCTGGAGCATATCGGACGTCGGCTGACGCAGGTGTTCGCCGTTGCTCTTGGCGAGAGCGCCGACTTCTTCGACCCGTTCTTCCACAAGTTGGCTCAGTCGGGCGATGGTGCCGCCAAGATCGCGAACAATACGTGTCAGATGCGTCTCAACTACTACCCAGTCTCGCCCGACCCGGACGACACCATGGGGGTGTCTCCGCACAGGGATGGTTGCGTGCTGACGGTTCTGCTGCCGGATGAAGAGGTGGCCTCTCTCCAGGTGTTCGACCGAGTGAGGGAGCAGTGGACGACCGTGCCGCCCAAGAAGGGGGCCTTCGTCATCAACACGGGCGACATGATGCAGGTGTGGTCGAACGACAAGTTCCTAGCGCCGCTGCACCGCGTGCTGTCCAGCAACTCATCAGGCCGCTACTCGGTCCCGCTCCTGTACAACCCGTCGCTCAGCACCAACATCGAGCCCATCGTCGTGCACGAGGGCGACACGCCGCACTACCGCCCGATCAACTGGGGCGAGTACCGCGCGAAGCGTGACGCGGGCAACGACGAGAACCTGGGCGAGGAGATCCAGATCACGCACTACCGGATCGAGCCGTAAGGAGGAACTGCACGGGTCTTGCCGGAGCACTAGCGTGTAGCTTGCATAACGAGTCAATCGTCTCGCTTCACGCCCCGCGATGCACCGCGAGCGCAGCCGCTTGACTTGTGTAATCGCGTTGTTCAGTACCGTGAATCCTACACCAATGTCCATGTTGAAGCGCGCTGACCTGCTCCATTTTCACAATAGTGACATTTCCCCTCGTTTCAATGTCTTTGGTTTCCCTTGTGCTTTATTTCGGTTTTTGCATCGGAAAGTGCGCGAGCCCGAGCGCGAGCCTTCGTCTGGCGCCTTCCCGACGGGCGACGGCGCGGGGACATGGAGCTGCTGTCGGTGTCGCGGCAGGAAGCGGTGCGCCAGATCCGGGAGCAGCTCTGCTGCGTGCTCTGGTACGTCGCGCTCGCTTGCCGGGGGCGTCTGTGGCGCGGCTAATGGGTGGTTGGCCGCCGCAGCGCGCGCATCTTTGAGGACCCGCAGTGCCTGGACTGCAAGCACAACTTCTGCCGCGAGTGCATCTTCCTGCACCTGCGCAAGAACAACTCGTCCTGCCCCACGTGCCGGCTGCCAACGCGCCCGAGCGAGATCACGCGCAACCAGTTCCTGGAGAGCATCCTCGTGGCGTGGAAGGCGGTGGAGACGGAGATCGAGCACCTGGGAGACCCGGCGTGCCACGAATCGCTGGTGACCGTCGCGGATACGGACAAGGCGCTGCAGAGAGCCTCGGCTGGCTCGTATCTATCGCCGGTCGCGTCGGCACGGAGCGGCGGACAGGGGCCAACTGCTGGCTCGGCAACACCAAGCGGAGCGGCGGGTCATGAGGACGTTGCGCTGCCCATGTCGATGCAGAATCGCGGCCGCGTCGCGAACAACAAGTGGAACGTGGACACACAGGGCATCCGGCAGAAAATGCGCGCTGAAGAGCCGTATTTTTTTCTCTCGTCGCCAATGGGGCGAACCAAGAGCTCGAGCAGCGACCTGCCAGACGATTATGGTGGACGCCAATACGCCAATACTTCCACCTCTGCGGCTGCGAGCAATCGCACAGGTCAACGCACGCGGCGAGCGGGTAAGGCGAAGCGCAAGCTGGCGGTAGCTGCAGCAACGTGCTCATTGGAGGACGGTGAGTTTCGTGCACGCTCGTCCAGTTACCCTGCTGGAGTGGAGATGCTCATGCTTTCGTTTGTCCATTTTTCATGTTACTGTAACGCTTAACATCAGCGGAAGAGTACGGCAGTGACTCGAGCAGGTACCAGGATGACAATGGAAGTGACTCGGGCGTCTCCTCGATGGAGGATGTCTCGCAAGCAAGTAGCAATGCGCTTCTCCACACGCAAGACATCAACAGTTACTTGGAGCGGATCAACAGGCAGCGCGAGGCGCTGAGCCAGTGGGAGCGTACTCGACGGGTAGCCAAGCTTGATTCAGATGCTCCGTCTCCTATGACGAGCCTGCTTCGGTCACGAACCAGCTCTGCCTTGCCAAGGTTTCCACGATCAAGCCTCGAGGGAAGTGACGAGGACGAAACGGAAGCAAGAGGGGACACTCAGACGCAGCTTCCTTTGTCTGCCCTTCCACTGGATTCGCCCGATTTGCTGTCGATGACACACATGAGCGCATTCGATCGGCTAGTTTCCAGTGCACGGAAGTCTAGGCGGGTGGACGACGAAAGCGATGAGGGCGAAGATGATGCCACCGTCGACGCTGATGAATGGCTTCAAGCACGATTAGCAAAGCGCCGCCTTGAGCTGGCCAGCTCATCTCCTTCTGACGCACCTGATTCTCGACCAGTCGAACAAGCACATCGTCTGAAGCAGATTCGAGTGCCCAGTTCTCAGCCGTGCGACGGAGATAGTTCTCCTCGAAGTCGTATTGCAGCGACACAGCTCGAGATGGTGAGCAATGGCGACGCGATTATTGTGCCAGATAGCCAGGCGGAGTTTCACGAAGACGAGGAACTGGAGACGAAACCTGCGCTTCCGCTTCCTTTAGAGCAGGCGACGTCAGCGCCAGTGCCAGCGACCACACAGCTTTACCATGCATCCCGTGCCTCGCAGACAGGCAAAAAGCCAACGAAGAGGATAAGCCAAGATTTTGAAGGGGCCATCAAGGCGTTCCAAGCGCAGCAACTCCACGATCCGAAGCCGTCATCTGCAGCTGCTGCCGCTTTAGAGACGTCCAACCGTGAAACACATGCGGGTGGTGCTTCTGCGTCGCCTTCAAGGATGCGCAACGGGATTTTAAACGCTGCGATGATGCGGACCGTCACGGCAACCCCACCTCGGATCGTCACCACAGAGTCGACCATCTTGAACCGCCCTCCTCTTCCCGTCCGCAGCAGCACCAACGGCACCTCCGCAGCCGACAAGAAGCGTGAAAGGGACCGGTCGTTTGTGCTTGTCGGGACGGACCTGTCTAAAGAGGAGGTGAAGCGCGTCATGGATGTGTGTGTGCGCCTCGGTGGCCGATTCGGGCGCCATTTCGACACGAAGCGCAACCGCAAGACTGGCGCCGAGCTGTCGTCGGTGACCCATCTCATCACCAAGTCTGTTCCGTCTCCGTTCACGGCTGCCGACGGCGAGACATTGAACCTGCCGGGACTACGATGCAAGCGCACTGCCAAGTACATGCAAGCCCTTGCTGAGGGAGCTTTCGTTGTGGACATGAAGTGGGTATTGGACAGTTTATCGGCTGGCAAGTGGCTGCCGGAGGAGCCGTACGAGATGGAGGGCGACATGTACAGCGACGCAATGGGCAAGCCCCGCGAGAGTCGGCTGAGGCGAGCCCAGACCGGACGGCGCAACGACATTTTCAACATGTTCCGGTTCGTGATGCTGTGCCAAGACGAGGAGTTCGAGTACCAGCTGCAGTCGGTGCGCTCCGTCGTCGAGACGTTCGGCGGTGTCGTCAACTGGGCCCACGAGTACGACGCGCTCTCCGCGGAGCAGCGCGCGCGCAAGACGCCGATTGGTGTCGTGTCCAAGTCGCTGCCGTCGTGGGTCGCCAAGACGCGGTGGCAGCAGTACCAGATCCCGATCGTGCGCGTCACGTGGCTGTTCGACAGCATCAGCCACGTCGAAGTGCTGCCGTTCGACGACTACTACCCGTACTAGCAAGTGGGCCGTGGTGAGTGCGCTGTTTCAGCGCAGCCAACTGTTCAATGAGATCCGACGGCCGTGTTTGACCCGCCGAGACCGAGACGCAGTCCGTCACAACACAACTTGTTCATTTGGGGTCCACAGAAATGACCGACAACCATCAGCAGCGAGCGGGGGCGGCGCGTGACCAGCGCCAGAGAGCGAGGGAGCACGTCGAACGCCGGTGGGTCTTTACTTGTCTGTTCTACTGTCGGGCGGCCGCCACTCACGCGTCCTTCACCGCTGCGGCTGCTGCTGGGACTGCGAGGACGTCGCGGCCCCCACCGTGTGTCCGTCCACGGGGACCTGCATCTCGAAGATGTCGAGCTGGCCCTCCTGCTTGACTGCATGTCACGCACGACCGACCACGAGTCCGCGTCCGTCAGTGTCGACCGCAAGCCGCCGGCAAGACAGCGAGGCCACGCACCCGCGATGTTGATGTTGGCGCCGTTGGCGACGCGGATGTGGCGCTGCACGCACTCGAGCAGCTCCTGCTGCAGCGCCTGCAGGTCCACGCCCGCGAGCACCTGGCTGCCGCGCTGGTGCGCGAGGATGATCTGCAGCCGCTCCTTGGCCACCGACTTGGGCGTGGCCGCGCCCGCGTGGCCCAAAGCCGAAGCCGCCGCCGCCGCCTCGGCGCCGTCCCCGAAGAGCGAGGCCAGCCACTTCTTGGCGCCCTGCCGCGCGCCGGCGCTCACGCCCGCTCTCGCCGCCATCTCCGCGCTTGGCTTGTTCTCCTTGTCCAATGCGCGCGCAAGTCGACGTATCCTCTCTGGCCGGCTGGGTTTCTACGGGAGGGAAAAGACCTTTCACACTTGATCTTCCGACCTTTGGGAACTCATATTTATAATCTCATTTATTATTTTTAACAAGTGGAATGACGGTCAGCCACACACTCTTTCTCATGACAGGCACACTTGCAGCTCATGCTAGTGCTAGAGTCACTCCATGGATGGACGCCGCTTTGACGTCGAGCTCTCTCTCTCTGATGGGCTCGCAGCTCAATGCGAAGACGCTACAACAACTACGTAGGTGCTGGTGTCGAATGGTCAGATAACTATGAAGTCACTGGATCCTTTAATTATGAAAGCGAAACTCCAAAACGAAGCTCGCGATCTCACCTGTAGTGTTCCTCACTCCATTCGACGCGACGGCGAACATGCACGCACATGCAACGGCTCCATGTAGAGCGGCGAGTATTCAGTGGAAAATGAAAAAGTTACACTGGTGTATCTCCACGTTGGCAAGGAATGCGTTCCTTATAGCGCCGTCGGACAGGGATAAGGTTGGTCATCACCATACTCGCCACGCACACACACATGCACGCAACACGCAGCACACAAACTCACAATGCAGACGCTGTAGTGATCAGACAAGAGGGAGTGACCCCTCGGAACAAATCTCTTCATCGATCGAGCTCGAAGCGAGCTGGGTATATAATGTCATCATCACACTCGGCAGTCCACACGCAAGCACACACACAACCATGCAGACACGCACACGCACACGCAGTGGGGGGGGGGGGGG
>JAADXX010000102.1:0-51821 GCA_023338025.1 Phytopythium oedochilum | reverse complement strand
GCCGCGCGCGGCATCATCTCGGGCATGCTGCAGCAGGGCTACGCCTTCGGCTACCTGCTGGCCGTCGTCTTCTCCCGCGCGCTCGTGGGCACGACGAGCCACGGGTGGCGGCCGCTCTTCTGGTTCGGCGCCTGCCCTCCGGTCCTCATCATCATCTTCCGGCTGTGCCTGCCCGAGACCAAGGTGTACCAGGAGCGCCAGCGCGTGCGCGCGGCCACGGCCAACGTAACGGCCACGTTCATCGCCGAGGGCAAGATCGCGCTCAAGCGCCACTGGATGCTGCTCTCGTACATGGTGCTGCTCATGGCGGGCTTCAACTTTATGTCGCACGGGTCGCAGGACCTGTACCCGACGATGCTCAAGAACCAGTTCGAGTTCAACCACGACGAGGTGACGGTCACGCAGGTGGTGGCCAACCTCGGCGCCATCGCGGGCGGCACGCTCGTCGGCTACTACTCGCAGATGTTCGGCCGCCGCCTCAGCATCATCGTCATCGTCTCCTTCGGCGCCGCGCTGCTCTACCCGTACTCGTTCATCTCGGACGACAAGGTCATGATCGCCGCCTTCTTCGAGCAGTTCTGCGTGCAGGGCGCCTGGGGAGTCATCCCCATCCACCTCATGGAGCTCTCGCCGCCCTCGTACAGCACCTTCATCGTCGGCACCTCGTACCAGCTCGGCAACCTCATCTCGTCGGCCTCGTCCACGATCGAGGCCCACCTGGGCGAGAGCTTCCCGCTGCCGCCCACCGAATCGGGCACCAAGCGCTACGAGTACGGGAAGGTCATCTGCATCTTCCTGGCCGTCATCTACGTGTACGTCATCCTCATCACCTTCCTCGGGCCCGAGTACCGCGGCAAGGAGTTCGACGTGGCCCACGACCAGGACCTGGAGGACGCCGCGAACGTCAACCACGAGGACCTCGACCGGATCCTGCACGGAGACAGCGACAGCTCGATCGAGAAGGCCGTCAAGGGCGCGCGCGTCTAGGCGCTGGGACTCGTCGTCTATCATAAGGATAGCTGCATTTCGATGCCGTGTGAATGAACGTATGTGACTTGTTCATGTCGAAGCGAACACCAACTTCATCGCTACTAGCGCCATGACATGGAGAACAGAGAGAGAGTGAGAACTCGACTCGACCGCTTGTAGTGAGGCCGTTAGCCATGAGCAGGGGGCGGTGACTGTCGTCTCCGCATAACGAACAACGCTCCATAGCTACACTGACTGCATTTCGTTACACCTTGTCGCCAAAACCGCATGTGAACACATACTCTCTCTCTCTCACTCACTCACCGTCTCACTGTCGCTCTTGTCCGCCTCATAGCTCGAACTTGGAGTGCACCTTGAGCAGCGTGCGCAGCTCGTAGTGCGCGACGCTGGCGCTCGGGCGGTCGCTCGCGTTGTAGCTGAGGCAGCGCAGCGCGAGCTCGCGCACGTCGTCCGGGCAGTCGTCACCCAGGCTCGGCGTCTCCTCGCTCGTCACCTTGAGCACGATGAGCGCGTTGGTGACGCCGTCGAAGGGCTTGAGCAGCGTCGAGAGCTCCGAGAGGATGACGCCGAACGAGTACACGTCCGCCTTCTCCGTGTAGCGCTCGCCGCGCAGCACCTCGGGCGCGATCCAGGCCATGGTGCCGATGCCCGCCGTCATGGTGGCGTCCACCTGCCACTCGCGCGAGATGCCAAAGTCCGTCAGCTTGGCCTCATAGCTGTCGCTCAGCAGCACGTTCTTGGACTTGAGGTCGCGGTGGATGATGGGCGACGGGAACGAGTGCAGGTAGATCATTCCCTCCAAAATGTCGAGCGCGATGGCCGCCCTGGCCGGCAGCACGGACGAGTTGTTGTACCAGTCGAACTCTTCCGGGTGCTCGTCCTTGCGCTTGTACTGGCGCTTGAGCAGCGCGTCCAGGTCGCCGCTCGACATGTGCTCGATCAGCACGGCCATGTCGGACAGCATGCTCCACGTGACGCCGATGAAGCGCACGATCTTGGGGTGCGACAGCGTCGACAGCAGCTTGATCTCCTCGATGAAGGCGCCCAGGAACCGGTCGTCCGTCGCCTTGTCCGGCAGCATCTTCTTGACCACGACCGTCTGGTCCTGGTACGTCGCCAGGTACACGATGCCGAAGCCGCCCTTGGCGATCGGCCGGTCCAGCGCCACCTCGCTCGCCGGGATGCGGTACTTGACGAGCGCCGACTCGACGGCCGTGCCGCCCATGATGGTCACCTTGCCGCCGCTGAAGATCGTGTTAAAGGCGTACGAGTTGTTGCTGCCCATCTCGTCATCCTCCTCCTCGCTGCCGTTCGTGCGGCCCGTGCCTTCGTGGCGGTGCTTGGCGGCGGTGCTCTGGTTGGCGAAGAACCCGGACGGGTCGCTGTCCGAGAACGCGTTCGCCTTGCTCTGCCGGACCTGGTGCACGCGGTAGCCGACCGCCGCGAGCACGACGGCGAGCACGACGGCGATGCAGACGACGACAATGACGACGGTCGACGAGCCGCTGGACGCCTCCGTGCCGGCCGAGGTCGTCGACTGGGACGTAGAGCCCGACCCGGAGGAAGCGAGCGCGCCGTACGTCTGCTCGAACTGGGCGTCCGAGACGACGCACACGTTCAGGCCGTTGATCGCCACGAGGTCCGCGCCGGCCGTGGAGCAGCTCTTCTGGTCGATCGAGGCCGTGAACGTCTTGAGGTTCTGGAACGTTGCGTAGTCGGACCGAGAGATCTCGAACGTGCTGATGGTGCCCGATCCCAGGTCCAGCTCCTCCATGGCCCACGGGAACGCCACGCCCTGCACGGACGTGATGCTGTTGCCCGAGAAGTTGAGCGTCTTGGCGGCGTGAGGAAGGGTCAGGTTGTACAGCTCCTTGACCGCGTTGCCCATGAAGTTGCTTCATAGATAGAACAATGAGGTGGATCATGGGTGAGCTCATGTCATCGACTGTGGTTGATGGCGAGCTCGCAAGGGGACTTACAGCTGCGTGATGGTCGAAGGAAGGCCGTCCGGCACGGACGTGATCTCGTTCTGGCTCACGTCGCTGCGCAGACACACGACGATTAGAGGCGACGCGACTCTCCTAGGTACGGAGAGCGACCAACGTACAGGTTGGTGAGGCTGGGGAACTTGACGCCGTTGAGGGACGCGAGCTTGCAGTTCTGCAGGTTCCTGTAGTCGGCAGCAGAGTGGAGAGAGCTCTTGTCAGCGCCTAGACAGACAGAGAGAAGGCGGCGGCTTGTGCGAGAGCTCGGAGGCCGTACAAGAGCTTGACTGAGGCCGGGAAGGCGGCGCCCATGATGGTCGAGAGCGGCAGGTCGTGGATGTAGAGCAGCGTGAGTGAGGACGGGAACTCGACGCCCGCGAGCGACTGGAACAGGTTGCCGCCGAGCCAGAGCTCCTCGAGCGAGTTGGGCAGGCTCATGCCGTCGAACGTCTCGATGTAGTTCCAGCTCAGACCCCTGGGAGCATCACGCAGCAAGCGTCAGCACGCTTTAGGGGTGTAAGGAGGCGGCGACGATCGCCGCGACCGACGTACAGGTAGGTCAGGGACGAGGGCACCGCGATGTCCTCGAAGGACGTGACGTAGTTGGACGTGAGCGACCTGCGAGCGCACACAGGTACACACACATCCGCAGGGTTAACTAGGTGCTTGGAGCGCTAAAGCACCGGTGTAGGGCGTACTCACAGCTTAGTGAGCGACGTATCGTCCTTCAGACTCAGCGTGGAGATGTTGTTCGTGTCGAGGACCCTGCATCACCACAACCCGCACGACGTTCCGTCACTCCCAGGCTCGGCACACGGCGCTCGCTTCCTCGCATCCATACGTACAGGGACTTGGCGTCCGGGAGACTCGCGACCTGCTCGATTCCGAAGCCCGAGGCCTTGAGCTCGCCCTTGCTGTCCACCGCCAGCTCGTCCGAGTCGCAGTCGGCGTCGTACACGACGGCCTGCGAGTCGTTCCCGCCCTTGGCGAGCGTCACGACGCCGCCGAAGTCGCACGTGGACGATCCGGGGGACGAGGCGGGGGACCGGGCCGCGGAGACGGCCCCGAGCGCCGCCGCCGCCGCCACGAGAAGCAGTCTTCGCTGCAGCATCGGGGTATGAACGCGCGCGCTGAGGACGGTCCGGCGCGGGTACGAGGCGGTACGCTCGGCTGCCAGGGGAGCGGAGGGAGGGGGAGGCCTTAGGGTACGCGCGGAGCGTCGCGGGCGCGGGGGTCGAGCGGCAGGAACCGCGGAGTGAGCGCTCGGAGCGCCGGTGGTGATACCGTCGGTGATATGATGCTGGGGAGCGAGGCGATGGAGTCAGTCTGGCGGCATGGGTTACCTTATATTAGGCGTAACCCGTGGAAAGGGGATGCGAGCGGGGGAAGGGGGGGGACCACCATCGGCGCAAACGCGGCTACCTTTTACATCATTTTAAAGCATGTTATTATTTAGAAGAGGTGTATAGACGACATCAACACATGAACAAGCTTTATTTCTAATAAAACATTAAACTATGAAGGCTTCCGAGGAGGAGATCAGAAGCATTCAGGATTGGTCAAAAAGACGCCAGAGAGAAAGCCGGACCATTTGGTAGGTCGCAGGTTACGTGTACCGGTTGGCCGCCACCAGCGAAAATCGAGTGTACCGTTGATGCCGAAGTTCTGTCCAGAGTTTGATGCAATCAGTATTACAGTGACACTGCTCGAAATTTGAAGCACCCAATGATTGCACTGTACGTAGAGATCGCGCAGGTGTGTAACCGGCACGAGAGCAGAAGTACCAGGGTTACGTTCTTGGTCGTGCCACTGCGTGTGCTGTGCCCATTTGGACAAGGTCATTTGCGCGCGCCGAGGATACAGTACAGATGGCGTCTCGTAAATGTTCCGCGCGTTGGAAACAGCGCTGTTGAAATCAGTGCGGCGCAACGACCGCGAATTCAGCGAGATCGTTCAGAGACCGTGTGAAAACGACCGTTGCATTCTCGAAATAAATCTTCGATTAATTGGTTTAATTTTCGCTCACAGTACCGAAACAATGGTACGTTCGGCATCCAGAGTGTACCCATCGAGCTCAGTTCAACGAGTCAATGGCAGACATGACACAACGACTGATGGCCACGACGATTGTCAACCGGCCGTGCGGGACCGCCTACAGCAGCGAGTCGTCCAACGTCTGCGAGAGCTCGCTGTCGTCTTCGCCCTCGTCGTCTTCGTCCTCGTCGCAGCTGAGCTCGGTCTCGACTCTTCCTTCCTCGGCAGTTTGCTCCCTTGTCTCGGCTGCATGAACCTCTGCGTCGCTCGCGTCTCCATCGCATTCATCGCCCCTTGCAGCCAATCCGTCAGTCTCTTCCTGGTCCTGCTCCACCAAGCTCTCGTCGCTGATTCGCTCGCCATCATCCTTCGCATCTCCTGCATCGTTGGATGCAGTGGACGGCACCAGCGCTGGATATGAATCTCCCAACACAGTCGCAGCCGTGGCAGGCTGTGGCCCGCCCTTTGACACCTGTCGCCGAAGAGCAGCGCGCGATAGCTTGGCACCGCGCACCTGGAAATCAACTCCGAAGGACGACACGGGCTTGCCGATGAACTCGCCGCGGTGGATGCGCGTCCAACACCCCGTGTCGGGCTCTGGTCCAGCGCTTCCACCGCTCTTCTTCTTGTTCTCCTCGAACTCACGCAAGTCGACGATGATCTTGACGATACCTGAGAGTCCCGCTGTGACGTACCGCTCGGCCGTAGGCGTGCTGTAGTCGCACGCAGGCGACGAGTTGATCTCGATCAGCCACGGAGTGAAGCTCTCGTCGATCATAAAGTCATAGCCGAAGAGCTCGCAGGCGTTCTTGCGGTGGGTCACGCGGTCCTGGACGCACTGCAGCGCGCGCACAATGGTGGCGCGCATGACTGGGCGGATCTGCGTCTCCCACACGTCGGGAAGCGCCAACTTGCGCGCGAGATACGTGCGGAACTCGTCCGAGTGCCACATATTGCCCTCCACCATCATGTCGCCGTCGTCTGTCCCGTACACGTCGTTGAACTTGTCGCTGTACTTCTGGATCGAGTTGTTGGTCAGGTGCACGTACTGATCCGACAAGTCGGTCGTCGAGTACTCTTCGGACGAGAAGCGCAGGTAGCAGTCCGTGTGCATCCATACCGAGAGCGGGTCCCAGCACGTCACGAGGACCCACTGGCGAATGTCGAACTTGCGGCGACAGACCAGCAACGGGTTCTCGATGTACTTCTGCGCCACCCACTGGCACTCCTTGTGGTTCTCCACGTCGGCGTACCCCAGCAGCTCGTCCAGATCGTTAAACACGCGAATGCCACGGCCGCGCGACAGTCCGGCCGGCTTGACGATCCACACGTTCTGGCTCGGCTCGGCTGCCGGTTTGCTCGAGTCAAATAGCGATTTTGAACCACCGTTGATGTGGAACTGTGGACACAGCGAGGAGAGCGCGCGCACCAACCGCTCAGCCTCGCGCTGTTGCTGGTCGCTCACGAGCTCTACGCGAGAGACCAGAGCAGATAGACGTGCCTTCTCGCGGTTAAACGCCTCCGCCATCCGTTTCTCCAGCCGACGTTGCTGCTTCTTGTCCATGGCAGTCAATACCGTGTCGACGTTGGCAGCCGATGGCCCTCCAGTAGTGTTCCCGCCAGTATTCCCACTTTCGGGTGCTCCTCCGTCAGTATTCGCCGATTTGTCGTCTGCATACACTTTGCGAGCATACACGAGCGATGCGCGCAGCTTCCCCGGCTTGTCGACGGGGCACTTCGAGAGCACTTCCCACTGCAGATCCGTCACGAGCTCCTGCTGACTGTCCAACTCGTCGTCAAGACTGTCGTCAAGTGGGTCGTCGCCCAGGCTGGAGCACGTGAACAGCTCGGACGGAGCAAGAACAGAGCCGTCGTCTCCGATCTGGCACTCGGGCCGACGACTCCGCACCTTTTTCCTCGAGACCGCCAACACCACGTCCAGAACGCCGAGGTTCACCGCCAACCCTGCGCAGTCCTTCTTCCCATGCTGACGGATGGCGCGGCCTACCAGTTGCTTGAGCAAACCCTCGGCCACGCCATAGCGGAAATCCTGCACGAACGCGTCCATGTCGCTCGGTTCGTTCAGGTCAAAGGCCCGGGGGAAGATGGCGTCGCAGTCAAAGCTTTGGACGGCGGTCGCGCGTCGAAGACTGTGCAGGAGCCCGACCTTGGTCGTCATGGCCGTGTTTTGCGCGAAATGGTTCACGTACTGGTGCTTCTCGAGCTTGCCGCCGCTTTTGAGGTCGTCGCTCTTGAGTGCCCACTTCAAGTCAAAGAAGGGAGACGTGCGGTCTTGGTTCCAGAACCACCCGCGCTTCTCCAGCTCTTCGCGGATCACAGGATAGCAGCCTGTGACGATAAAGACCTTCTGGTCCGCCCGCACACCGTGCCGCTTCTTCCACGATGCGAAGTCGCGCGCTTCGGGCACCACTTGTGCGTCGCGCTCTTTTAGTTTGCTGAGCCGCGCAACCATGGCCTCAACGTTCACTTGCGGCGCCGCAGCAGTAGCCGCGGCGGCGGCCTCCTGCTCCATTTGCAACTGCCGTTCGCGTGCCTCTTGCTCTTGTTGATGCCTCCGCGCAACTTCTTGCAGCGCGCGCGCCGCCTCTTGCTGGGTCTTCTTCTTCTTTCGCTCTTGTAGCGCGCGAGCCTCCTCCTCCTCGCGCTGCTTCTGCCGTCGCTGGTCCGCCAACTTCGACAAGTAGTCCTGCTGCTTGCGCTTCATGGCCTCTTGCTGCTCCTTGATCGCTCGCCGTTTCAGGTCGTCGGCCTCATCTACTTGATCGTCGTGCCCAGCGATCGAGCTCGGAGCTTCTGCGTCGTTGTTTTGCAGGTCCGCGCTTTCGGCTGCAAAGGCTTGGTCTTCCTTGAGGTTGGCATCTTGGATGGCGCTGAGGATGGCGCGAGTCACCTTCTCCTGCCGCTTTCGCTCTCGCTCTCGCTCCTGCTCAACCTCCTCCTCTTTTTCTCGCTTCTTCGCCTTCAGGTCGTCCAGCAGCTGTTGCTGCTTTTTCAGCAGCTTCTTTTGCTGTCGCCGAGCTCGCTCCTTCCGCTCGCGATCAGCATCGTCTTGCGCTTTCTCCTCCTCCGCGACCTCTTCAGCGTCTTGGAGCTCGTCCGCGTGCTCGTCCAGCTCTGGGCGTGTCGGCAACAGCGACTCGGATACTTGCTGTTGCTTCTTCAGCGCCGCCTCCTGGAGGATTTTCTGCGTGGCTTTGTCGTGCTGCTTCTTGCGGCGGCGCTCGTGCCGCTCCCTTTCTTCCCGTTCTCGGCGCTTCTTCTCCTCCAGCTCTTTGATAAAGTCGCGGTTCTTCGCGTGTGCTGCCGCCTTGGGCGTTCCTTCGCTCGCGTCGCAGTTGTTGCCTCCGCTCCGACGACTCGTGCTGCCGGTGGTGGCCCGTTCACTGGCGCGCGTCTTCTCTTCGTCCTCATCTACTTGCGGCTCATTGTTGCCATCCGCTCGTGGCTGCAGCGATGGGCCACACTCCTCTTCCTGGTTGCACTTGGCACTCGACGCAGTTGAAGCAGACACGAGGTTGCCACTCGCGGACATGCCAATCGGCCGCAAAAGTGGCTTGACTAGCCTTGGAAACTTGAGATGTGAGCCAGAAGCCGGGGGCCGTGTCACCACCGTCGGGTCCGCCATCGGCTTCTTTGGTACTAGCGGGCCAGCACCAAGTGCCGTCATCGTCAGCGTCTCCGCTACCATCACCACTTTAGGCCGCGCACCGGCCAGAGGCGGCAGAATCAGCGCCGGTGATGCCGACGAAGCAGAGGGTGGTCGACAGAGCGCGTCGTGAGGCATCGTTCAATCTGGATGAGTCCTACACAGGGTCGTAAGCATGAACGTCACGGACGACGCGGCTCTATCGGTCGATTGGGCCGGCAGGATGTGTCACGCGGCGCGCTGCACTATTCTCAATGTGCGCGAACTCGCACCATGAGAAGCAGTTGCGGAGGATATAAATACATACCAGCACGCACCGTTTGTCTTGTGCGTTTGCATCCGTTTCTCGTCGGCGCTTCTCCAGCTTGATCATGCGATACTGTGCGCTCGTCCATGCCTGTCACTCGCAATGTGAGCCCGAATTGAAGCGATGCACGCCCACTCACCACGAACTCGGGCGCTCCTTCAGGTGGAAATCCCAGCGATCCTTTGTTACTGCGCCGCCAAGCGTCCGCGCTTCGACCGGTCTCTGCCAATCTCTCCTCCAGCCCAGGCTGCAGATCTATGGGGAAAGCAAGGGCTGCAACTACGAACAACTGCAATCTACTCTTGTGTGTAAGCCTCCACGTGGACACCAGCGATGGCACGTCCGGACGGGTCAGCGCGGTTCTTGAACGCTTCGTCCCACTCGATGGCAGCGGGCGTGCTGCACGCAATGCTAGGACCGCCGGGCACCGTAAGCGCCGCGACCTCCTTCTCGAAGTGCTTCTGGAAGATGCTGCGGTAGTAGTACGCCTCCTTGGTCTGCGGGGTGTTGTGCGGGAAGAGGCGCTCAGCGTACTTCATCTGGCGGTCCGTCACCTCACGCTCGGCCAGGTCCTTGAGCGAGTCGATCCAGCCGTAACCAACACCATCCGAGAACTGCTCCTTCTGGCGCCACAGAATCCGCTCCGGCAGGTACGGGTTCTCCTTGTCGTCAAACGCCTTGCGGATAATGTACTTCTCGAACTTCTTGGCCTGCGCGTCAATCATCTTCTCGCGCGTGTCAATGTTCATCGCCACCTCCAAGAAGTCCGCGTCCAGGAACGGCACGCGCGCCTCGAGGCCCCACGCGCTCGTCGACTTGTTGGCGCGCAGGCAGTCGTACTGGTGCAAACCACGCAGCTTGTCCACCGTCTCGCGGTGAAACGCCATGGCATTCGGCGCCTTGTGGAAGTACAGGTAGCCGCCGAAGACCTCGTCGGCGCCCTCACCCGAGAGCACCATCTTGATGCCCATGGCCTTGATCTTGCGCGACATGAGGAACATGGGCGTCGACGCGCGGATGGTCGTCACGTCATACGTCTCCAGGTGCTTGATGACCTCCGACACAGCGTCCAGACCCTCCTGGATCGTGTACGTGTACGAGTGGTGGATCGTGCCAAGGAAATCGGCGACCTCCTTTGCGGCGATAAGGTCGGGCGAGTTCTCGAGACCGATCGTGAACGAGTGGATCTTGTTGATCCACTCGCCGCCGCTCGCGACGAGCTTCTTCTTCTCGCGGACGGCGATCGACGCCACGAGCGACGAGTCGAGACCGCCCGACAGCAGCACTCCCCAAGGCACATCCGACATCATGCGGCGCTTGACCGACGCCTCGAAGGCCTCGCGCAGCACCTTGAGGTCGAGCGGCGTCTTGCCAATGTGGTCGGGCGCGAACCACGCGGGGTTGTACCAGGGGTGGCACGACTCGGTCTCGCTCGTGAAGATGTTGCCGGGCGGGAAGGCCTCGAAGCGCACGCAGCCGTGGTCCAGCGCCTTCATCTCCGAGGCGAACCAGACGCTGCCGTCCGCGCCGTAGCCGTAGTACAGCGGGGTGATGCCCATGTGGTCGCGCGCGGCCAGGAAGAAGTCCTTCTTGCGGTCGTACAGCACGAACGAGAACATGCCGCGCAGCTTGTGGACAAACTCGGCGCCGTGCTCGAGGTAGAGCGGGATGATGATCTCGCAGTCCGACTTGGTCAGGAACTTGTAGGGCGTCTTGAGCTCCGTCGCGAGCTGCTTGTAGTTGTAGATCTCGCCGTTGACGGCCAGCGTGACGTTGCCCTCCGGGTCGTTGCTCACCAGCGGCTGGGCGCCCGACTCGGGGTCGATGATCGCCAGGCGCTCGTGCTCGATCGCGATGCCCTTGTCCCCGAACACGCGGATGCCGTTCCAGTCCGGCCCGCGGTGCTGGATCCTGCGCGCACCCATTCAAAACCCGAGTCAGAACGAGAAAGGCGGCGCCAGCGAGTCGAGGCGCGCGGGACGCACTTTTTGCCGGCGTTGAGCGCGGCCTGGCGCAGCTCCGCCTCGGGCATCATGGACGCGAAAATGGCGACGATGCCGCACATGCTGGGCTGGCGGAGAGGGGGGCGATGGTCTGCTCGGGCGGGGAGGAAGGGCGGCGGCTCGAGTCCTCCGGGTCTCGGCGGCGCGGCAGGAGCGGAAGTGAGCGAGCGGCTGAAACGTCGGGAAAGGGGGGCCAACACCAGTCCGTGATGCAGAAAGGAGTGATGGTCACGGCAACACAAGAAAATTCCATGAAGCAAATCGAGAGGTGGATGTCCCTGTCTTTAGTGACTTTAAGACAGTATGATGAGGTGTATTGGTATTAAATTACCTGCACATAAACTGTGTTTAGATTTTTATAGTCACGTGCTGATGTTCAGGAGGTTTTCCGCATCTTTTGGTTGCGCAAAAACAACTCAACGTGTGACGCAAGGCGGGTAATCATCGAGAAGGACGCATGGTGGTGTGATACGTCTCTGTTGTGCATCAATCTTGCGATAGGATGCTCCATTCCACTTGATTCTTGTATAGATCAGAGTTGTCCATGCTTTGCTCAAGTTATCTGGTCTTTGTCCAACAGTTGGTGCCAATAAAAAACCGGTATACCGGTTAATCGTATCGATCTTGAAGCGACGCCAATCGCAATCGCCACTGGACACAACCATGACGCCGCACGTGGTCGTCTTCGCCGAGCTGAGTCCGCGCGCGCGCGTCCAGTACACGCGCTTCCTGCTCGACAACCGCGTCCAGGTGGGCGTATCGTCCACCTCCGCCTTTCTCGCACTCCCCCTTTTGACGTTCGGCGGCCGCGCAGTTCTGCAAGCGCGAGAGCGACGGGCGGTACATCGCCAATGTCCGGCTGGCACTTCCGGAGTATGCCACTGCTACAAGCCCGGCAAGGGCTGCTCCCCCAGGACCGGCAGATAGCGCGGATGGACCGGAGGAGGAGCAGCGCGGACACAACTCTCCTGCTGTCCCAACGCGCTTCCAGCGCCTCGCGAACCTTGTCGTGCTCGTACGCCGCATTTCGTCTTGACGCCAACAGGGAGCGAGCGACAAGCTTACTAACCCCGCGTGGCCATCTTCAGACCGGGGAGCGCAAAGCGCAAGCAATTGGCGAGTCCGCAAGGCCGTATGCGAAGGAGACGCGGCTCGTTCGGCTGCTCAACGAGATCTACGACGCTCGATCCGAGGAAAACACCTTGCCTGCTGCCGGGAGCGCGCCGAGTGACAGCGTACGTTACCTTGACAGCCTATTCATGCCAAGCTACCTCTCATGGCTCTCTTCTCCCCTTCCCCCCCAGTTCGCTCGGTTCGTGCGCCACTACCTGACCAACCGGTTCGGGCTGAGGAAGATCGTCGACCAACAGACCTGGGAGCTCGTCGAAGGACTCACGAGTCTCCAGCACGTGCGTTGCAGCTTGGGCAGCCGATTGGCGTCGTATCCGCTTGTATCTGACGCTTGAGCTTGACTCCCAGCGGCTCGACGTCGAGCTCTTCGTCTCATTCATCGAGGGCAAGTACCCGAACGCGGCCCTCGCGTTTTGCCTCTCGGCCAGGTCGCACGTCCAGGTTCGAGTGCTAGCGCCGTGGATACTTCTTCTACCCATGCTGGGCTGACCGGGTACGCCGACGCGATGTCTGCAGCGGATGCTCAGCGCGGCATCCTACCGCCCCACGCTGCACAAGTCAACAGGGTCTGCCGCCCAGCTAGCCAAGAAGGCGGCGTCGCTGCTGTCAAACGCGGCGCCGCTGTGGCTGTCGAGGTCCCAGCTCGAGGCGCTTGGGCCGCTCGTCTTCGGCGCGAAGACCGACGACCTCCACATCGAGGTACGGCGGCTGTGTGTTTGCCTTCCCAAAGTGACCCGATGGAGTCGATGCAGCGTCCTCACAGTCTCCATGCCGGTGCTGCAGTTCGCTCACGCGGTCCGCGCCTATATCGCGAGCGACCCGGACGCCAGCGCAACGCGGGCCGCCGCACGAGCGCTCACAGTAAACGAGTTTCTGCTCCTGTCCGCTGAGACCTGGCACAAATCAGCCGGCGTTCGTCCTCAGCGGAGTCCAGGCGAGCGCCACCGCGCCGCTGCCACGACAGATCATGGAGATGCCGGGGCAGACGACGGGTCCATGACGCCTAAGTCCGCCGATACCCCTGTTTCCAGCACTGGCGCGGTAGCCTTTGCGTTTGCGGAGGCACTTCCGGCCATGCGAGCGCAAGATAGCGACGAGCAGATCGACGGCGTGCAGGTGCGGCTCGGCTCGCTGCTCGAGCGCGCCAAGCTGCGGCAGCAGCACCGACAGAACGCGGCCGAGTGATCTATGACGATGACGGAGGAGGAAGCGCACAGGACTTTATGATACCTTCTTCTACAAGCTCTGGAGTCGAGTTCCAATGGTCTGCGCCGCCCACTGACGCGGAAAAACATGCAGGGGAATGCAGCGTGGGCGGCGGAGACGCGCGAGGGAACGGCGAGCTCCCGGTCATCGGACTAGCCGAGATATGAAACAGCCATCTATCACTACTTTGTCGCGCGCGAGGCTCTGGGTGATGACCGGGGCCGACGACCTCGTGGGCAGGAGCGAGCAGGCCCAGCAGAGCGACGGTCGAGGAACGAAATCGAGCGCTCTGGTCGTTCCCCGACCTCGCTCGCGCCGTTGGACTGCTCGCTTCGCCCTGGAAGGTCTCGCTCCGACAAGCTGGAGAGACGCGAGCGCGTTTACTGGGCGCTCGTCGCCGGCGGGACGTACGACTGGAGCGCCTGCGACAGGTCGCGGATCAGGTCCTTCGGGTCCTCAATGCCGATCGACAGGCGCACGAGGTCCTCCGGGAATGAGCGCGCCTTGCGCACCTCCTCGGGGATGCTGGCGTGGGACATGGCGCCTGGGAGCGAGATGAGCGAGTTGACGCTGCCAAAGCTGACCGTGATCTTGAAGAGCTTGGTCACCGACACGATGTGCTGCGAAAAGTCGAGCGAGCCCGTGCGGAAGCACACGACCGAGCCGCTGCCGCGCGCCTGCGAGTCGTGGATGCGGCGGTCCGGCGAGGTCGCCGGCAGCAGACCCGTGTAGTGCACGGTTTGCACCAGCGGGTGGTCGCGCAGGAAGCTCGCGACCTGCTCGGCGTTCTGCTGCGCGTGCAGCACGCGGATGCCCATGGTCTTGACGCCGCGCAGCAGCAGCCAGCAGTCGAAGGGGGCGAGCCCCGTGCCCTCGGCGTTCTGGTAAAAGTAAATGTCGCGACACAGCTCCGGGTCCTTGGCGATGATGATGCCCGACATGGTGTCGCTGTGGCCGCAGATGAACTTGGTCGCCGAGTGCACGACAATGTCGGCGCCGAGCGCCAGCGGGTTCTGCAGGATGGGGCTCATCATCGTGTTGTCCACCGACAGCAGCGCGCCGACTGTGTGCGCGGCCTCGGCCAGGCGCGCAATGTCGCACACGCGCTGCATCGGGTTGGTCGGCGACTCCATCATGACGAGCTTTGTCTTGTCCGAGAGCGCCGCCAGCAGGTTCTTGGGCCCGTCCTCGCTCGACAGGTCCACGTACTTGACCGTGACGCCGTTCTTGGTGGCGATCTTGCTCAGGAGGCGGTAGGTGCCGCCGTACGAGTCGTCCGACAGCACGATCTCGTCGCCCGCGTGCGCGAGCCGCGAGACGGCCGACAGCGCGGCCATGCCGCTCGTGAAGGCGAACGCGCGGTGGCCGCCCTCTAGCTCGGCCATCTGGCGCTCCAGCGCCGCGCGCGTCGGGTTGCCCGACCGCGTGTAGTCGTAGGCGCCGAAGTTGGTGGCCGACGGCTGCGCAAAGGTCGACGTCTGGTAGATGGGCATGGTGGCCGACCCGTGCGGGTCGTCCTTGCACGCCTCGAAGCTCACGAGGCGCGTGTTGACGCTAAAGTCGTCCTCGGCGAGCTCGCTGCGCTTGCCCTCGTCCTCCAGCAGCGACTCGTTGCCGTCCAGGTTGGCGCGCACGCTCTTGGGCTCGGCCTCGGCCTCGTGACGCGGCACGAAGATCTTCTCCGGCTCGGCGTGGCCCGAGCCCGACACGAGCTGCGTCACGTAGCTGCGCTCGAGCATGAACTCGAGCCGGGACGCGAGCGACGCCGGCTGCGCGCCGCCCGAGACCGAGCCCGCGTCCGACTCCGAGTCCGAGCTGCTCGGCTGGTTCGCGGCCGCCTCCGAGGGCGACGCCGGCGCCGCCGCCACGCGCTCGCGCTCCGTGCGCAGCGTGCGCTCCGCCTCGAAGAACTGCCGCGTGCGCAGGTAGTCGCACACGAGGTCGAACACCTCGGACTCGCCCAGGCTCTGCTGCAGCGCGGCCGACATGCTGCTGCTGCTTGATGCTTGTTCCCCGTGTATCGGAGAAAGGCGCGGCGGTCGGAGGTGCAAGTGCTCGGAGCGCCGTGGATTCCGGAATGACAGGGAAACCTGTATGGAAGGGGGATCATGCACAGCCACTCGGTCCAAAACGGCGGACTCCACATCTCAATAGATCGAATGTCGGCGGGTACGTAGTGTCGAAGGGGTTTGAACCAGGCGATCTATCGGAAGAGAGCCGGAATGCGCCATCGACGATTCGGTTGTGGAGGGAAGAGAGCGAGAGGGCGAAAGGGATTCGGGAAATGTCCTTGTGGTGTCCAAGGCATGCCAAGAAGCGGTCAGTGTCATGAAGAGGCGATCCATGATGTAGTTCACCGGAACGAGCTCCATTATTACATGAGACGCACCCGACTCGCTACTGTAGTGAGGACGTCGGGTGGTCGTGAGCAGCGCACTCGCGCGTTTTCCTCGGCGTGATCGGTCTTCTCGTCGGCGAGAAGTCATCGGCCAGGGGGTCTGGACCAGGATGGGGACACCTGCAGTTCTTCAGCGATGGTTATCTGTCTGTGCGACGATCCTGCGTTCAATGCCAATCCGGCCGGTGGCTTCCGAGGCGACGTGAGGGACCCAGCGGAGCGTGCGTTCAACCCCGTGGCGGATCGCGTCCACGTCGCGGTTGACTGGGACGTCTTCTTCATGATGAAGCTGCTGTGGCCGGCCACCGTGTCCCAACAACCAGCAGAGAGGTGGCTTCTCCGCGGCTTGCAAGGTTGCCGAAGTCGCCATCTACCACAACTGCTCTCCCCGTAGGCTGGGAATGCGAAGTAAGCTCTCTCTCGGTGCGCATTTGAGTTCGTCCAAGTGATGCGGATCGGTTTGTCCGAGCGAGTTGAACTTGCCGAAGAGAAAAAAGTTGGCGCCTGCGTGTTGAGGAAGACAGGATTCGGCCGCTTTGTCGTGTCTGTTAGCGCCGACGACCATCCGCAGTAACAGCCGCAGCCATTATTCGTTCTTTGGGCGGTCGCAGCAGTCACACGCACACGTAATAACTACCTCGGCAACTCGCATGTACTGTCCACTGTACTATTCAACGCATGACGGATCGGTCCCACCTGTCGCGCCCATCGTCGTGATTCCTCGCGTCGTTCCTAGCCAAAGAGGTCGCTCCCAGCTGATGGTCGGCGCCATACAGACTCTTCGTGCACTAACGAGGACGTCCAGTTCACGCGGATGCCGAGCCACCCACTGTTCTTTAACATAGCGTGGTCCTACCTAGCACGTGGAGGCACGGAAACGAGATGGGAAGCGGTAGGCGCGATAGACCTGCGCTCGTAAACGCGTGTAAAAGCTCGGCCGATGAGTCGGCGGCGAATTCGTCGCCGAGTGAGCCCGTCCAGGCCTCCACTTGGCGATTCGCGGGACAGCAGCAGACGCGGTCGATCATCCGTCCCCCCCATCGCAGGGGTGTTGAGCACTCCTCGCCATGACCTACAACATCACGGACGCGACCTGCTTCTACGGGCTGGCGCAGATCAACGGCGACTGCTCCCGCACGCTGGAGAGCTACGACAAATCAGCGTACTTCCAGGCGCAGCTCATCTACCTCATCCTGGGCGTCGTGACCACGCTCGTCACGGGGCTCATGTACTGCCGCACGCTCAAGTACGACGCGCCGCTGCTGCAGCAGCGGTCCTTACTGCTCGGCACCCTCGGCGCCACCACCTTCTTCCTGCGCGGCATCGACCCTGCCGGCTACCGCCACGCCATCCCGCGACCCATCGTGCTCTTCTTCTCGGACGCCTGCACCTCGGCGCTGTATGCCAACTAGTGAGTGCCCTTCGTCCGCGCGAAAATGCTGGATGCTCTCTCCTAGATAAGCAGCGACTAACAACCAGTCTGTGCGACCAACCATCCGCGCGCAGCATCTTCGCGCTGGGCTACTGGGCCGGCATCATCCAGCAGACGGCGTCGATGGTGACGCGGCCGCTGGACCTCAAGTGGCTCGAGCTCGGGTCGATCTTCTTCATCCTCATCTTCTACTTGGTCATGGACATGTACACGTTCTCGAGCAAGGGCTTCCACCGCGAGGGCATGACGTACGTGCAGATGCTCGGCAGCGCCGTCTTCCTCGCCATCATCAGCGGCGTCTTCGCCGTCTACGGACTTAAGGTTCACGGCCGCCTGCTTCACTTCGAGCGCCAGCAGAAGCTCCACATCGAGCGCAACCGAGCCAACTTTGAGCAGTTCGACACCGCGCGGTCCTTCGACCTGGGCACGGCGGAGGATATCCCCGTGGCCGAGGAGAGCAAGTCCAGGGTCAACTGGCTGCGCAGCGAGCGCCTCAAGCCCAGCAAGAACGGGCCGGCCGCCAAGATCCGGCGCATCATTTACATCGTCGAGGGCTTCGCCGTTATCGTCGTGGCCGGACAGGTGCGAGCATTTGCAGCCCGGAGCGCGGCAAGGACGTGCGTGTGTCTTCTGACTGACGACTGTGTGCGCGAACAGGTCTACCTGGCCGTCAAGAACAGCTCGGGCCCGGACGACGAGCTCGAGTGTGCCAACGGCCTGCATTGCGGAGACGCCAAGGCCTCTGTCGGCCTCATGCACTGGTTCCAGGTGGCCTGCATCTGGATCATCGTGTGGATCTACCGCAAGGTCGAGAAGAAGGCCGTCGTCCCTGGCGAGGAGTACGCATAATTAATCCAACAGCAGTATGTAGTGTACATGTACGCGATGGCTCCCAGCCATCGCGCGACGGACTCGATCGTCCGTGGACAGTCAGCAATCCACATGCGCGACCAACTGGGATGCCTCCGCGCTCCTGGCGTCGCCCATGAGCGCGCAAAAGAGCCAAGCACGGCGCGGGGGACGTTTGACCGCTCTCGATAGTACTTGTCAGCGAAGCATGTCTCTATCGGATGGTCCGATTCGGATAGCAGCAGCGGTAACAGCGGGTCGGACGCGGCATCACAACGTCCGCCTACTCGCCGCTGCTGGTCTTTGTGGTTACGAGAGTGTCTCCGCCTCGGTCATTGCGGGAAGAGAGCGCCGCCTATTATACGTGCTACGCTGGCACAGCTGCCGCCTCCACGGACGCACCGACGCCGAGCGACAACTCGGAGTGCAGCTTCTTCCATTGCCAGACGACGGCCGGTCGCCAGCTCTGGTGCAACAACGACTGCGGCCAGAGCGCGCGCCAAGTCGTACAAGTGCCTGAGCGACGCCAAGGACGGCCGTGTCCTCGCGCTGCGCAAGCGGCCGCTCCATGCCGACGGCTCCCTCCATTGCCAGCGGTTGGATATCGATCCGAAGTGAGCGAGTCGCCTCCCAATACGGTGCGCCAAATCGTACTTTGGTGTCCGATAGTCACTTGGTTTTAGTATGGTCCCATCCTTACTTGAATTGTGTAAAATAGTCTCCGATATTATTTGATGGCTTTCACGATTTAAACACAAACCATATATTAATTCTAATTTTAAAATTCGACTTGCTGAATACAAGCCAAAAGTATATACCTACAACTTTACATTTCTAACTGTTCTTTACAAAATAGTCAAATCATTTTTGAATTGACTCGAAGTCTCCCTGGTCATCGAAGTTCAACTATAGTGACTGGATGGGTTCGCGGCGCGCCGCGTGCGCTTGCAGCGAAATCCATCAAAAATCGTCGTCGTGTACGTCTACATCGAGCGAGCGTTGGTTGGCTGGTACAGTACACTGTACGAATCGTGTACATTTTGTAAACAACCAGCGAGCACAACCAACCACTTTTCGATAAAATACGTCGGATCATGATTGCTCTGCGGTCAAGAAATGGCCAAGCTTGCGCAAGGATGCATGCACGTTTTCCCCCAGCAATGCACGAGGTGGCCATGTTCCTCGACGACGACAACGAGGAGCGACCTGCACGTGCGCGCAGTGATGACGTCAGGCGCGTAGAACACCGAATATCACTGTGACACCCCACTCCAATGCAGAATCTGGTCACGTCGTCGAGTACTGTCGAATTGCTAATCGCACCGCCTTCAGATCTTCCGTCGCGCGCCACGTCAGTGAGCGCTGGCGCCGCTCCCTCCGCTCGATAGCTAGCTTCAAGCACGTATCTTGCCTGTCCACGTTGCACCTACAGCGCGCGCGTGTCTGGTGCCGTCGAATGCGATTACAGTGCATACCTCCAAAATGCACCGTGTTTTTGCGGAAGCCTACACTGGTCGTTTCTGTGTAGCACACGATGGATATACATTCACCATGGATTGTCGAGCTTGGTGTCGAGCTTGGTGTCGAGCCTGGTGTCGTCGCGGACGAAGGGAAACCGCCTGGAGGTGGCGGTGGCGGCGGCACCAAGATGGAGCGCCTGCCAGCGGCGTCTTCAACATCCACCTCTCGTCCATGAAAGGACATGGGTGGTTACAATGGACGTTGCGAACTGTTTGACTCCTACTCGTTCTGGTCGCCTTGCACGTTTCTACTAAGCAATAGAGCGGTCGGACTAACGGCCCAGCACGAGTGGGGCCAGCGTGGGACTCTAGCAGCTGGCAGCCCAGCCTGGCTGTCGCTTTTTGTACCATATTTTGTCACTGTGTTGTACCATATTTTGGCAAAAACGAAGGATCCACTTGGCATGTTGCAGAACAATTGGTAAGACACCGAGTGACCAAAGACGCTCTCTGCCATGGTTTGGCGCCTCGCGAGCTCGCACTTGGCAGTGACGGCGCTTGATCAATCCCAGACTCGTCGAACGCGAAAGCCGCGAGGGGACGGCTTTGCTCGAATACGCTCACTCCCCTAATCCCTCCTCGACGGTACCGCGGAGGCGGCTTCATGTGGCAGCGTCGTGCAATCGTGGACGCCCGCATCACTTGATTTCACTATACCACTTTCTCCATCGCCCTTTCCCAGAAGGATACCCTCGCACAGTCAGTCAATCCCGTAAGTTACGGGCCGTGTAACAAGTGTATCAGCCGTACCCCAGGGTACGTCGTGCACCCGAGAAGAATCATCAGCATTGGGAGGGGGTTACGGATACGTACCCCCCCTCGCCCGCCACGGACCCCCCTCACAGCACTTTCGATTTCGCGTCCTGCCCCGCCGAGCCCAAGCCAGCCGCCGCCCCGTCGACCATGTGCAAGGTGGAGAAGCACGGCCTGCCGATGGCGCCGCCCGACGACTCGGTGGCGCACCCCAAGTTCGTCAAGGCGTTCGAGCCGCAGTCGGACTTCCACTGGGTGCCCACGGACGAGCCGCACGCGACGCGCCGCAAGCTCATCCTGGCCAAGCACCCGGAGGTCAAGAAGCTGTTCGGGCACTGCTGGAAGTCCAAGTACATCATCGCGGCCACGGTGGCGCTGCAGACGTACCTGGCCGTGTGGGTCGCGCCCAAGCTGTCGGCGCTGGCCTACTTTGCGCTCATGTACGTCGTGGGCGGTACGGCCAACCACGCCATGATGATGGGCATGCACGAGATGTCCCACAACCTGGGCTTCAAGAAGCCTGTGCACAACAAGCTGCTGGCCATCCTGGCCAACCTGCCGGTCGGCGTGCCGTCTGCCATCTCGTTCAAGCGCTACCACATGGAGCACCACCGGTACCAGGGCGAGGAGGGCGTGGACGTGGACCTGCCGACCGAGCTCGAGGGCAAGATCTTCCGCTACAAGATCACCAAGCTGCTCTTCGTGGTCTTCCAGGTCTTGTTCTACGCCTTCCGCCCGCTGTTCGTGAACCCCAAGACGCCCGGGCCCTGGGAGGCCTTCAACTTGGCCGTCTGCGCCGCCTACGACTTTGCCGTCTTCCACTTTGGCGGCATCTGGGCGATCGCATACCTGCTGGTCAGTACGTTCCTTGGCGCCGGCGTGCACCCCGTGGCCGGCCACTTCATTGCCGAGCACTACGAGTTCATCCTCGGCTACGAGACGTACTCGTACTACGGCATCCTCAACTGGGTCACCTTCAACGTGGGCCTGCACAACGAGCACCACGACTTCCCGTTCGTCGCCGGCTCGCGCCTTCACGAGGTGCGCGCGATCGCGCCCGAGTTCTACGAGAACCTGCCGAGCCACAAGTCGTGGGTCAAGGTCATGATCAACTACGTCATGGACGACAACATGAGCGCCTTTTCGCGCGTCAAGCGCATCACGATCGACCAGGCGACCAAGGACAAGATGAAGAGCGAGTAGGCGGTGGGCGCCGACGTGCGCGCGTAAGCGGACGTGACGGCGGAGGTAGCGAGAGCGGAAGCGAGAGCGGAAGCGAGAGCGGAAGCGAAAGCGGCGGCTGCACGCCTTATGTTTTATAAAGTAGACGCGTCCGTGGCCGGCGCGATGGTTGTTTCCAGCCGCGCGTCGCTTTGTCCCTTACGTACATTAGTGTGGTCGACTGTTGGTGCTGTTGACGTCGACAATGGATCCACATGTGATATGGCTACATTCTGAGGATCGGAATTGAAGGAGCCACCTGCTGACAGCATGTCAATGGAGCTCACAGGCGCCAGCACAACCACCAACACGCGCTCTAATACCCAGCAACGTCGTCTCCATTAGCTTTCCTTGTACACTGTGCAGTCGGTCAACCCTCCTCACACCTCGCACATGCAGCGCCGGTCGGAGCAGCGAGCGGCCTTGTTGATTGGGGAGGGGCCGTCCGCCGCGCTTCCCTTGACTAGCCGCCGCCGCCGCCGCCGCCACGCTCAGCCGGTGCGCGGCTTGGGGGCGTTCGGGTTGCCGAGCGTGAAGAGGCGCGGCGCGATCGACATGGCCATCAGCTCCTGGAACAGCAGCTTGCACGAGTACGGGATGTGCACCTGCGAGATCTGCGTCTTGTTGCGGCACGTGCGGCACTCGAACGTCATCTTGCGCAGGTTGGCGATCGCGATGATGCCGCACGTATCGCACACGTGCACGCGGTACGCGTCCGAGTTGGCGAACAGGCGGTCCATGAGGAAGTTGGCCGACCCGTGCGCGATGAGGCAGTCGCGCTCCATCTCTCCCATGCGCAGACCGCCTTCGCGCGCGCGACCCTCCATCGGCTGGCGCGTCAGCATCGTCACGGGGCCGCGCGAGCGAGAGTGGATCTTGTCATCGACCATGTGCTTCAGGCGCTGGTAGAACGTCGGGCCAATGAAGATCTGAGCGGTCAGGCGCCGGCCAGTGTGCCCACTGTACAGCACCTCGTTGCCGTGGCGCTGGTACCCCAGGTTGTGCAGCGTGTCGGCGATCGCCTGCACCGTCACGTCCGTGAACGGCGTCGCGTCGCCTTCGTCGCCCGTCTGGGACGACACCTTGCCGAGCAGACACTCGACCAAGTGCCCGACCGTCATACGCGACGGAATGGCGTGCGGGTTGACGATAATGTCGGGCGTGATGCCCTCCATCGTGAACGGCATGTCCTCCTGGCGGTACGTCATACCGATCGTACCCTTCTGTCCGTGACGCGAGGCGAACTTGTCGCCAATCTGCGGGATGCGAATGTTGCGGAAGCGCACCTTGGTGAACTTGAACCCGTCCGCGTTCGTCGTAAGCATCACGCTGTCAATGATGCCGTTCTCGTGCGAGCGCAGCGCAGTACTCGCGTCGCGCTTCTGGTGGCGCTGCTCCAGCGACGAGTCCTCCGACACGGGCAGCGGCGACGTCTTGCCGATAATGATGTCATTACCGCTCACACGCGTGCCTGGAGCCACCAGACCATCGGCGTCCAGCTTGTGGTAGCTACCGTGACGCAGACCCAGACAGTTCTCGCGCGACGGCTTCTCGAACTCCTCGCAGTTGCTACCGCCGGCGCCGCCGACGCCGCCGTGCGGGCTCTTGTTACGCTCCTGGTCGACGTAGCAGCGGTAGAACGTCGAGCGGAAGAGGCCGCGGTCGATCGCGCTCTGGTTCATAATCAGCGAGTCTTCTTGGTTGTAGCCAGTGTACGTCGCAATGCCGACGATCGCGTTGATGCCCGACGGAAGTTCTCGGAAATGCAGATACTCCATGGCACGCGTCGTCACTAGCGGCTTCTGCGGGTAGTTGAGAACGTTCGCCATCGTGTCCATGCGCGCACGGAAGTTGGAGCAGTAGATACCCATGGCCTGCTTGCCCATGGCCGACTGGTACGTATTACGCGGCGACTGGTTGTGGTCTGGGAACGGAATGATACTCGCGCAAATGCCGAGAATCATCGACGGGTGAATCTCGCAGTGCGTGTGCATCTGCGTGCCCGTTCCGACGTCCTTGGGCTCCATGGCAATCATGCACACCTCCTCCTCTTCCGTGTCAATGAGCTCCACCACACCGTCCGTGAGCAAGTTGTGCCAGCGGTAGTGGGTTAGCTTGTGGTTCTGGAGCTTTACGACCTGCTCCTTCTGCAGCAGCAACTGGTTGTCTTCGACAATGAACAGCGGGCGGCAGACTCGGCCGGCGTCCGTGTAAATGCGCAGCTCCTTGTTCATGAGGTCGCGAATCACCGACACTTCGGCATCAATGTCGACGCAACGACGCAGCGAGCGCAGCGTGCGCACGAGCTCATTCGGCTCACGGTGGACACCGACCCAGTTACCGTTCACAAAGATCTTGGTCGAGTGCGGGATGATCTGCGGCTTGATCTCCTCCAAGTTCTCCGTCGCCCACTCTTCGAGGAACTCCAGGATAGGAGCCTGCGGCGAGCCGACGGAAATGTACGCCATCAGCGCCAGGTTCTTTACCAGTCCGACGGCTTGGCCCTCGGGGGTCTCGGCAGGGCAAATCATACCCCAATGCGTGTTGTGGAGCTGGCGAGGTTGCGCCTGCTTGCCTTCGCGACCCAGCGGCGTGTTCAAGCGACGCAAGTGAGAGAGCGACGACGCGTACGTCAGTCGGTTCAACACCTGAGAGACACCAGCCTTGGACGCAGTCTTCTGCATGCCCCAGTTGCCCGTGGCCAGCGAGTAGCGCAGACCGTTCGTGATGGTACGCGAACGAATCGCGAGCGTCAAGTTGAAGTCCTTGCCGTTGTCCACGCACTTTTGCAGGAACGTCTTGACGTCCTTCGTGAGCTTCTTGAACAGGATGCGGAACAAGCCGCCGAGCAGCGGGCCAGCGAGATCCAGGCGCTTGTTACCGTAGTGGTCGCGGTCATCCTCACCGATGCGGCCAAGCGAGCACATGAGCAGCTTGTGGACGACGTAGCCCAGGAAGTACGCCTTCTTGGTCTCGTTGTGGTCTTCGACGCCGACGTGCGGCAGCATCTCCTTCTGCAGAATGTCCTGCGCGTAGCGAATACGGTCCGCCTTGCTGACGTTGATCGCGCTGCCACGGCGACCGATAAAATCCAGCGCAACTTCCTGCTCCTGAATCACGAACGCCTCTTCCAGCGACGGCTTGAACCGCTCCATCAGCTCCGCGTCCGAGAAGTCGTAGCAAATGTGCTCGAGGATCTCGCGGTCAGCGACAAAGCCGAGGGCGCGGAAGATGATAACGACGGGGATGTCCTGGCGGATGTACGGGATGACGGCGCGGATCTGGTTGCCCGTCACCGCGCTCTTGCCGCCGCTCTTCTGGTACATCTGCACGTACATGGTGCTCGTCGGACGCACGCCGTGCTCCACGTGGGAGCGCGTCTCGCAGACCCAGCTGTACTTGGACGCGGCGTTCTTGCGGAAGCAGTAGACGTGGTTGTTGCTCATGCGCTCCTGCGCGATCAGCACCTTCTCGCTGCCGTTGATGACGAAGTAGCCGCCCTGGTCGTACACGCACTCGTTGAGCTCCGTCAGCTCCTTGTCCGTCTTGTGCGTGAGCACGCAGTACTGCGAGCGCAGCATGATGGGCACCATGCCGATGAACTCCTTGGGCGTCTCGACCTGCTCGTAGGGTTCCATCTCCTCGAGGTTGGCGGGCCCGCTGGCTGGCGCCTGGTACTTCTGGCACACGACGTCGACGTAGAGCGGGGCCGAGTACGTGAGGTTGCGCAGGCGCGCCTCGTGCGGGAACATGACGCTCGTGGACCCGTCGGCCTCCGTCATCGTGGGCTTGGACAGGTAGATCTGGCCGAACGAAATGTTGTAGATCGTGTCCGTGTTCGCGCGGCTCTGCCCGGGCGCGTACTGCGCCTCCGGGTTGATGCGGATTGAGCGCGAGTCGTCCACGAGCTCCTGCATGGTGTTCTGGATGAACTCGTCGAACGAGTCGAGCTGCTGCCGCACCAGGCCCTTCTCCTCAAAGTAACTGCTGATGACGGCCCACGCGTCCTCCTGCGACACGCTCGCGCCGGCGTGCAGGCCCATGCCGAGCCCGGCGCCCTCGCCGTCCTCGTGCTCGCCGTCGCTGTCCACGGCCGGGTTCTCCCAGCTCATCGGCGCCATCGTCGTCGCGTCCGCCCTTACCGGACCCTTCACTTGCGCCCAATATGGCAACAAAACGACTGAGGGATCGCCGGGCCTTTCGTTCGGAAGGGCGAGAGGGGGAACGCGGCGGAGTGATGGTCGTTTCACTCTTTTAGAGCGCTCTGAACCGAATACTGCACAGCGCACTGTTCGGGTCCTTTGAGGTGCTTCAACCAGGAATCGCGAGCGGTGTGGCGCACACAATGTACCTGATGCCGCCAATGGTGTGGCGCACACGAAGCAGCGCCTCTGCCAGAGGCAATCACCAAGTATACGAGCATCCGCAATCAAGTATACGCGTGCACTGCCTTTTCGACGCGGCGACAAGTCAAATGACCGAGTACCGCGGCTTCTCCATCCGGTTGGAGTATACACTTTTCCGCGCTCTCTCTTGCTCTCCCCCCTTTTTCGGTTCAATTTGGCGCGTCAATGACGCTCGGACGCACAGTTTTATCAGCCGCGAGAAAGGCCAAGCAGACGACAAGGCGCGCGCGCTGACCGCTCGACGCGCGACCGGCGCCTGCATTCCGCCCCACCGCCCGAGCGCCGGCGTTCCACTGCGCGTCCGCACTGTGGGTGCTCGCTCGCTCCCCCGCCGTTGCCCCCTCGCGGTCTCCGCAACAAGCGACTAACGCCCCCGGCTATCTCTGTCTGGCCCAGGCTCCCCTTCCTTCTTCCGCCCACAGCGCGAACGACCCCGGCGCATCGAGGCAGCGAGTGACCATGTCGACGGTGGCGAGCATCGCGTGGATGCGGCAGGAGCTGGAGGCGCACGGCAGCCTCGAGGCGCTCAAGGAGCCGCTGCCGACCACGACGTCGCTTTGCGCGTTCCTCAAGGACGGCCGCGCGCTGTGCCTCATCACGAACGCGCTGACGCAGGGCGAGCGCGAGAGCGAGAGCGAGCTGCCCAAGAAGCTGCAGCGCTCGCTCAACCAGCTCTCGACCTTCCACGCGCTCGAGCGCGTCCAGTTCTTCATCAAGTGGTGCCGCGGCCGCGCGCAGCTGGACGAGCACCAGATCTTCACCACAGTCCAGCTGCTGGACGAGGTCAACGAGGTCGCCGTCAACGAGTGCATCATCGCGCTGCGCCAGAAGTACCGCCCGACGGCCGCCAACAAGATGTCCTCCTTCCATTTCAACGACCCGGCCGCCAACGACGAGAACCGCCTGTCCAACCACAACATCGGACCCGCGTCGTCGCCGGCGCCGCCCGCGTCTTCGGACAGCAGCGCGGCCAACAGCAGCAGCCGGTTGACGTCGTTCCTGAGCAAGTTCCCCTCGGCGCCGCCCAAGAGCGCGCCGGTGGCGGCCGCACCAGCGGCAGCGCATCCCCCGAAGGCGCCGTTCCCGTCTGCTTCTGTGCCGGCGCCGTCGACGTTCCGCTCTTCGTCCATCTCGAGCGTCACGAGCGCGTCTTCGGATCAACACCAGACGCCGAAGCACTCATTCTCGGAGGAGATTGATGACGACGCGTTCGATGCGGATCGCTCGTCGTCGGCTTCAGCTCAGCTGGACCGCTCGTCGTCGCTGTCAGAGCCGGCGGATCGACTGTCCTCTGCCTCAGGCAATGCTCCTTCGCCCAAGGCCCAGCAGCAAACGTCGCGCCTGCGCATTCCGTCCATTTTCAAGAACAATAGATCATCAGCGTCGACGACCACGACGACGACTAGCCGCAGCAGTCTGACGAGCAGCAACGGTGCGTCGACGCCGTCCGGCGCGAATGCCAGCGAACCCGCGGCACCCCGCTCGGTGTCCAAGCTGTCCATTCCCGCTGCGTTTTCCCGCAAATTTTCGTCGTCGTCGTCGAACGGCTCAGCCGCTCAAGATGCTCCGAAGAGTCCCGAGGGCGAGAATTCGCCGCCGCCCTCTCCGCAAGCGTCGACGAACAAGCTGTCGGCGTTTGCAGCTTTCTCGAACCTGAACAAGAGCGCTCCCGCGTCGATTGAGAAGTCGTCGGCGAGTAAGCCAGCGTCGAAGCTCGCCGCGTTCTTGACCACGGTGGAGGTCCCTACTGTTGCTTCCGGTCCGGCGGTCTCAGCACCGTCACAGACGGAGGAGCGTTCGTCGCCTCCGGTGGAGCCAGAGGTCACGCCTGCGCCGGTGGAAGATGTCAAACAGGAAGAAGAGGAGGAGGTGGAGGAGGAGGAAGAGGAAGTGGAAGCGGACCCAGCTGCTGACAAACACCTCGAGCCCACTGATGACGAGCAGTTCAACAGCGAAAGTGGTGATCGCCGCTTCAGCATTCAGTCGGATCGCCGCAGCAGCATCCAGTCCGACCGTGACCACTCCTTTTTCGTGGTGGAGGAGGTTTCTGTCTCCAAGAAGCCTACGGCTAGCAGCTCCAACTCCAACTCAAAGCTTCACGCATTCCTGTCAGTTGTTGAGCCCGGATCCGAGGATCCTACTTCGACGGAGCAGCCTGCGCTTGACGATGTCGAGGCTGAGGCCGAAGCGCCGATCGACAATGAGGAGGAGCATCCCGAGGCGAAGGTGGAGAAGGCCAACCTTCCCAAAGAGAGCATTACTGCTGCCAATGCCGATGCCGATGCCCATCATGATGAAGACGCAACGGAGCCTCAACCGCAGATCACGGTGTCTTCTGAACTTATCGAGGAGAATGCGCGTCTGGCTGCAGAGAAGGAGTCGCTGGCCGAACGCCTTCGGCTGGCAGAGGAGAGTGTCGAGAGCAAGGACGCTGAGATCGAAGCGCTCCATGTCAAGCTCGCAGCTGCGCAGGATCAATTGCAGGCGAACCTGAGCGCCTCGGCGGAGAAGTCCCAGGAAACGGATGAGTTGGTGGCTACCCTTCGCGCCGAGGTGGAGCAGTCGCGCGCTCAGGCTGAGGATGCTCGCCAGGCAGCCGAGGCTGGCGTGAACAGTGCCGACGAGGAGAAGCGCGACCTCGCGGACCAAGTGCGTGCGCTGACAGAGGAGGCCGAGAGTAGCAAGTTGGCTGTGGCAGCGCTGCGGGAGGAGAAGGAGGCGCTTGAGCAGGCCCTGCAACTGGCCAAGGACCAGGAGGAGGCCGCGCGGTTCGCTGCGCAGACGGCGTTTGCTGCGCGCGACGCTGCGGAGGAGCGTTCGCAGCAGCTCGAGGCGCAGCTCAAGTAGTGGCCGCGCGCAGACAAGTACGTCCCAGTGGAACTGGATAGTCTTTTGAACCGTTGCTGCGCAGGCGCCAGTAAACGAACCGGCAGCAACATTGCAGCGCGAGAAGTGGAGGAAGCACGTGGTCGACGAGTACCATACCCGCTTGCAGTCCGTCGCTACGGTGAGCCCTTCATAGAGAGAGAGAGAGAGAGATGGCGAAGTTGGCAGGGTTCCTTTGCTGGCGACGGTGCTGACACAAGTAACACCGAGAAGCGCTTTTGTGGATGTGAAGCAAGGCCTTCTTCGTGTTCGGATGTGTCGTATGGTGAGAGGATCTCCTTCTCCTGGCTGCCTAGATCGAGTCCGTCTGGTACCCCGCAAGGCTTCGCCGCAGCACGAGCGCGCCGGCGGCACCCACGACGATGAAGAGCGCGACGACGACCGACAGAAGCCCGAGCACGTGCAGCGTGCTGCGCAGGTACGCGTCCACATCAGCCGCGGACCACTCGGGGCACTGCTTGCACTCGGCGATCTGTCCATGGCCACCATCAGTGTCATCGTGTTAGCGCTCAGTCTGCTGGTCGAACCGACGCGGACGCAACGCACATCGTTGGGCTCGTAGCTCTGGTCTTCCGGCGCGTTCAGAACCGTCATCCCGAACCAGCACGTGCTGTTCCCGCTGCCACTGCTGCCGTCGGCGCTGTTATCGTCGCTTGGATCTTCGCACGAGACCCAGAAGCCGTCGTCGTCGGTGGTGACGCCGGCGCACGGCGCAAAGTCGACGGCCGAGCAGTTGGAGCAGCCGGACAGGCTGATCTCGCACGAAAGCGACGACGAGCTCCACTGGGACTCGTAGGTCGCGGCCAGCCGGCCCGCCATGGTGAAGGCGCTCACGGCGCACACGAGCAGCGCCACGAAGCAGGCGCCGATGCCCAGCAGGTACTGTCAGGGTTGCCACGCAAGGCTTCGTCAGTATGCAGCGCGCGTGCACGCAGCAAGCCGACGCGCGCTTCGCGTACGATGAGCAGCAGCGTGCGGCTCTTGGCGCGCGAGCCGATGACGCCGAGCACGGACAGCGCGACGAGCACCGTGCCGACGACGATCAGGATGAGCGCTGTCTCCACAAGCGACCACGGGCGTTAAGGCGTTAGTTACCAGGCGCGTACTGCAGCAGGCAGCAAGATAGAGAGAGAAAGAGAGGCGCTGCGTACCGATCCACTGCTGGCCCGAGGTCATGTCGGCGTGCACCTTGACGGCGAGTCCGTAGGCGAAGATGCCGGCGCCGAGCGCGACGAACACGGCGTTGACGAACGTGAGCATGCTCTTCATGACGATGGGCACCGTCACGATGCGAACGACGCAGTACATCTGGGCGAGCGCGAGCGCCACGAGCGCGGCGCCGACGGCCCCGAGCTGCGCCACTCGGCGCTCGAGGTAGTCGGCGCACGCCTCGAAGGCGGCGCAGTCGTCGAGCGCGCGCAGGTGGCGCAGCACGCCGGCGGCCCAGTGGTGCTTGAGCCAGGCCTCGATCGCGTCCTGGAAGGAGAAGGCCGCGTAGCAGGCCACCAAGAGGCTGGCGACGAGCAGGAAGCTGAGGAAGAAGAAGAGCATGAGCACGCCGCTCTTGTCGCGGCCGGCGCCGACGAACCCGAGCGCCGACAGCAGCGCCACGAGCGCGCCGAGCGCCGACAGCGCGGCCGCGCTAGCGCCCAGGTGCGCGCGCAGAGACACCTGCGCGCCGAGCGCCAGCAGCGCCGCGCCGCCGGCGAACGACAGCGCCGTCAGCAGGCGCAGCAGCTTGCGCGACGGACGCATTTCCGCGGCGATTCGACTGTTGGGTGGATCGGATATTCCAGGCGGGCGGTTTCACTGTTAGTAGTCGAATCGGCGCGATTTTAGCCAACTATACGGCGTTATTGTCAGGTTTTCAGCCAATGCGTGGACGCAAAGGGTGGGTTAATTGATCTGATATATTAAGCCCTAGATATTAGTTTACTTGATACATGGCTTATATAAGTGCCCCGATATAGTGACCGTTGCCTCTGATTTTATCCCATGATCAGTGCCATTCAACGTTCTTCTTCGACATCGATCGAGCCGACGACGACACCTCGGCGGCTTAATGGGGCGCGTGTTCGAGGTCTTCCTGGACAGCCCGAAGGTCTTCAGCTGCGCCAAGTGCCACGCGCACCTGTCGTGCGCCGAGGAGATCATCTCCAAGGTGCGTCGCCGGCGCTGGGCGAGCCGTTTCCGCCCAGGCGCGCGCCGACTCACACCTGTACGAGCGGGATACTATCGCGCAGAACTTCCAAGGCACGAGCGGCAAGGCGTACCTCTTTGACAGCGCGTACGTCGGTCGGCAGAGGCTTCTTAGCTATTGTATGCGACTGACGCCGCGCCGGAGCAGGGTGAACGTGTGCACGGGGCCGCCGGAGGAGCGCATGCTCATGACGGGACTGCACGTGGTCGTGGACCTGTACTGCAACACGTGCCGGAGCCCCGTGGGCTGGAAATACGTACGTATGAGCCGCTTCTCCCGGCGCTCTATCTCATAATCGCCCAGGCTAACGTCGCGTGCGCGGCGGCGGCGGCCAGCAAGAGGCGCACGAGGAGAGCCAGAAGTACAAGGAGGGCAAGTACATCCTGGAGCTCGCCAAGACGGTGCGCCACGACTGACGGAGCGCAGGAGACACGAGAGCGAACAAGCGCGCGTGTTGATAAGTACATTCGCCAACGAAGCGCACGGGAGGGAGGGATCGCGTCCGTCGGACGCGTCGGCGCCAAGCCCAGAGGCTGGGATCTCACAGGAACGCGCTCGTGTAGCGCTGGAGCTCGAGCTCGCGGAGCGAGTAAAAGTGCGCCTGCACCTGGTTCCCGCCGAAGAAGCGGCCGCTCAGCGCCTGCTTGGCCGCCGCGGCGCCGGCCTCGGCCTCGAACTCGACGAAGATGCGCACGTGGCCGGGCAGCTCGCGGATCTGCACAGCCGTGACGGCGCCGTACTTGCTGCACTCCATGCGCACCTCGTCGCCCAGCTCGTCGTCCACCTCGCCGGAGTTGACGAGGTTAAGCAGGCACACGCACCGCTTCTCCTCGCCCTCGACGTCCTTGACGCCCTCGACGTCGTCCTCGGCAAAGCTTGCGGGCTTCTTCTTCTGCAGCGAGGCGACGTCGGCCGCGCCGCCTTCCGTGCCGTCGTGCACCACCTTGTCCGTGCTGATCGCGAGATTGATCAGCATCGCCGCAGGACTCGCCTTGCCCACCTTGAGCGGCTGGCCCGCCAGCTCGAAGCCGTTCATGTGCTGGATCGCGCTCGTCGCGAACGCTTCCTCCGTGAACTCCAGGAAGCCATAGCCGCGGTGCTACTCGCAGGGACCACCGCATCGTCAGTCTTGGGACGTTAGACGTCGAAGCCCAGCTTCGCGCGTCCACAGACTCACCATTCCACTCTCGAGCGGCGAGACGGCCACCATGACGCACGCCCGCACGGCACCAAAGGGGGAGAAGATGCTCTATCGCATCGCCCAACAACACTTTATGTTAGCGCCGTCGGGAATGCAGAGGCAGAGCCCGCAGCATGCGGTCAGTAGTACCTCGAGGTGGTGGCTGTTGAGCTCGACGCGGACGTTCGCTACGTAGACGCACTTGGTCGGGACGCTGCCGATCGCACCGTGCACGTTAGTGTCGTCAAACACACCAGTCATGTCAACCACGCCCACACGCACTCTTTGATGGCTTCTTGGCCGAGGCGGATGCCTGCGGCCGTGTCTCCAGGGTGTGCGCTCCCGCGGTGCGGCCGTCCGACCTGGCACCAGCGCGTAACGTTAGCTGAGGCCGCGCGGAGGATCCGATGGAGGACAGGAGACGCACCCGAAGCGTGCGGTTCGAGAGCTGCGTGCCGTTCAGAATCTGCACGGCGCTCTCAGCGGCCAGGACGTCTACAGCACAAGCCTCAGCGTCAGACACGGCCTTCCTCGCGTCTCGAGTGAATCGAACGCGCGCGGCTAACGAACCTTCGTACTCCAAGAAGCAGAAGCCCTTGGATCGGGAAGCGCTGGCGACACGGAGGAAGCGCAGACGCATGTACCATGAGTCGCTGGTATAGCACACACACACACACTCATGAATACGAGCAACGCACCCCGGCTCTAGCGACAGATCGATCGAGTGGATGGCGCCGAAGGGAGCGAAGGTGCTGCGGATGTCCTCCTCCTTGAGGTCGTAGTACAGGTTGCCGATGTACAGGCGCTTGGCCAGGTCCGTGGGCGACACCTGCGCGCTCGGCAGCTTGAGCGAGAGCAGACTGGCCTGCGCCAGCGCGCGCGCCTTGGCCGTCTCGGCGTCGACCACGCCGCCCTATCCAGCAATAGCGAGTTGTGTGAACTACGCATGAACCAGGCAGACAAGCACACACACACACACAGAGACACACGCAGAGCCGACAGACGCGGCGGCGCGAGCGCCGCCAGAGACAAGCGTGAATGAGCACGTCCTCGACAGCGTCACATTGGATCAAGACCGACGGGCAGGGGCCGCCTCTGAGCCTAGGTCTCGCCCCTCTTAACGCTCGGAGGCAGCCCCAGAGAGACCCGCGCGCGCACCGACACACCTGGAGGCGAACGTACCGGTCCAATTAGCGGCGCCTGGGCCGCGGACGCCGCCGCGGCCGCCGCCTGCAGCTGCTCCGGCGTCATGTGCTCGCGCACAAAGGCCGACAGGCGCCTGGCGACCTCGCCCAGCGCCGCTGGCAGCCAGGAGGACACGAAGCGTCAGTCCATGTCACGCGCGGCAACACGCCAGCCAGGCGGCCAAAGGAGAGCGCGGGCGTACTGCGCGGACTGGAGGGGGGCCCGTCCCACTTGGAGCGCTTGGAGGGCGACGTCGAGGCCGCCCGCGGGTCGTCGAGCGAGCGCTTGGACAGCATACTGTGCACACCGCCGATCGTGTGTGCTCGCCGAAATACACACAGGGAAATGCACCAACCGAAGCCGACCAGTTTGGGCCAACCGGATTGCGCCGTGCCGCATTTTAGGCCAATCCTCGGCGAGGAGATCGGGAGTCAGCATAACCGATATTACTTACCGTTTTGAAAGAATTTTGACACATGAGTGTGTAAATTTATCTTTTACCATCAAAATATGATTAGACAAAATTTCGAATTCTCGGCCAATGAGAATCGTACGATTCCTCGCATTCTCATTGGCCAAGAAAATAGATACAGTTAGGTTACTTTGTCATACAAAAATCAAGTTGTATAGATACTTCGGCTTTGTGCTTCAACCTGTTCCATCTTGAAGCGGTCTAGACGGTGGGGCGCCACTGCTGGAACACCAGGTCCACCATGCTCCTGCCCAGTTGATATAGCAGTCAGCGTCCGGTGGAGAAGTGCGGAGGCCCGCGGGCGAGGCGTACCGCGCGGCACCCGAGTCTGGGGAGAGGAACGCGTGCTCCTGGCCGGCAAAGCTCCCACCCGCCAGGATCTCTGCGGCTCGCTCGGCGCATGTAGGCCCTTGGAACTCCATTACTACCGATCCAGGCGTGGTCTCGCTCGCCTGTGCCGCTTTCTAATTCACGAGTGTCAAGATACGAGGTACGAGTCAATGGGAATGCAACCCAAGCAGCACGCAGCGCAGCTGATCAGCGAACCGATACGAAGCTGCTCGCGTCCCTGAAGAGCGTCTTCGCTTGCGTCGGGGTCAGCTTAAGCTGGCGGGTCCGGACAAGTACGACAGCAGGCGTATCGGGAGCCGCGCCTTGCGTTGTTGCGGCCATCGCTGCGACGAACTCCAGCATGAGAGCCTGGTTCGGCTGCGTGTGCAGGAGATAGAGAGTTGTAAGTTAGTCGATCAAACCGCATTGACGAGTCTCTGCGCTTCTGCTCCACGCACCATGACAAAGCAAACGACCAGCGAGGCTTCGTCCTCGCGCCTAGCTGAGACCCCGCTCGAGAGCGGCACGACCAGCTGCTGGAGCTTCATCGTGAGCCCGATCGACTCGGTCGTCCATGACGGCATCTTCCAGAGCGCCATGGCGCCGCTCTCCTCCTTCAGCAAGGCCGGCGCGAGCGGTGACTGGTGCGGGGCCATCGGGATCGGCTGCCACGCGCCGTGGTCAGGCGTGAAGTTGTAGATCTACACGGCTCGAGAGCAGCGGGAAGCAGTGCTTAGCCAAGTGAGCCGATCGATACATACATGTAGTGCTCACCTCGCTCCAGCAGTTGTTCCAGACGGAGAACTTGGCCTGGTCGAGCTGCTGCTGCAGCGAGAAGTAGGTGAGCGGGAAGCAGGCGAAGCGCATCTTGGCGGACGTCTCGATAATCGGCTCGGTCGCGCTGTACAGGTAGACGTCGCAGTCCGTGCAGTCGCGCGAGCGGAACTGCTGCACGGCGCACACGACGGTGCAGCCGGTGCAGTCGCGCAGGAAGAGGCTGCCCTGGCACGGGCCGACGACGATGCGGCAGTTGGTGCACGCGTCGATCTGCACGGACGTGCAGTGGTCGAGCACGAAGATGTCGCAGTCGCGGCACTCCTCGACCAGGAACTGCTGCCCGTTGATGCTGCCCGGCTGCTTGACCAGCAGCGACGGCACCGTGATGCGCGAGAAGATGAAGTCCTCGCGTTTGATCGTTGGGTCCCGGCCGAACGTCAGCGCCTTCTGCATGGGCGGTGACGACGCCGGCGGCTTGGCGACTCTGCGCTCGACCGTGTGGCACACGTTGCCCATCGCGAGGCGATGGCGGCGAGACGCAGGCAGAGAACGAGTTGCACCGCCGTCGTAGAGTAGCTAAGAGCTCATTATGAGCCCCTGAAGCCACATTTAGCGGTTTATTTATGTTCCGTCGCCGCTTCAACCAGTTCCATGGGTTGCATTTCACTGGGGCAGATCCTGTCAAAGGCGATGAGCTCCTCACGAATGACCCTTCCTATCGCTGTTTTGTAGCGTGAGACAGGACATATGTAGGTGGAAGTGATGCAAACAATCCCCCCACTTCCTCCGAATACTGCGATAATCGATGTGACCGGCAACGGTGCGTTTGATTCCATTTGAAGAGGGTTGGCGGTAAGTGCATTCTTTTTCGTACAGAACAAAGCCGGGACTTTTCAAGGAGCATAAAAGGAACACAAACCTCAAGTTGAACTCATCTTGGGCGGGATATCTGTTTACAGATCCTTCTCACCCACGGATTCTTGCGAATGCGAGTTCCCCCTCGTATCGATTCTTCAGAGGTATCAAAACCATACAAAATCTGTTTCCACCGGCGTGGTACCAGCATCCGGATACGTATCCGTATCATCGACTTTCGCAGGTTTTCGCCGGTATCGCGCAAGTGCAACCACATAGTGAGGCCCATAGTAAAAGGGAAGGGACGAGTGGCCGCGCCCCCTTCTTGGTGACGAGAAAAGCCAGCAGAGAGAGAGAGGAAAGAAGCGCGCGCTCAACGGAGGAGGGCATTTCGAGGATTGCCGGGCTTGGCGACGGCGCGCGCTGGGTCGACTGCCTCCGTCTGCTGTCCGCGTCCGCGTTCGTATCGCCGCCGGGTCCGCTCTCGCCCTTTCGCCGGCGCAGCCGATCGCCGAGTCGGGAGGAGGCAGCATGATCATCAACAACGTCGTCGCGAGCAAGGTGGTGGACGGGACGCCCCCGGCGTCGCCGCGCAACGACGCCAAGTCGGCGCTCGAGGCGTTCGAGGAGAAGCGCAAGGCGGCCGAGACCGTGCGCGCCAACATCGAGCTGTTCGTGGACGGGCTCATGAGCGACAAGTACTCGATGGCCGAGCTGCTGAACGAGTCCTTCTCGCAGGAGATGCTCGACCTGCTCTTCAAGCGCATGACGAGCCGCCTGCGCGCGATCCTGTTCGCGCGCGACAAGGCGCTCGAGTTCGTCCGCATCGCGATGGACGCGTCGCACCCGAGCCACACGCGCGCCATGGCCACGCAGTTCATCGTCGTGGGCGGCGCTGCCAACTCGCTCGTCACGTGCGCCGACGGCGAGCCGCACGAGTGCGCCGAGTTCTGGGCCACCATCTTCGGCATCCTCCACAACGAGGCCGACGGCGTCTCGTCCAAGTGCGACACCAAGGAGCGCCGCAAGGAGCGCCTCGCGTCCGTCGCCGAGCTCGAAGAACTCATCCAGGTGGAGGTCAAGGTCTTTGAGAAGGACGGCGCCGAGACGCTCAAGCACAGCGAGGCGGAGCTGGCCAAGGACGTGCCGGTCGGAGACGCCGACGCCGCGACGGAATCTCAGCGGTCGTCCAGCGTGAACGCCGAGGACGACAAGGAGCGGGACTCCTCGCCGGGCGGATCCTCACCATCGTCGCCAGCCCATGCGAATGGCACCAGCAACACAGACGGAGACGACACGCAACGACTGTCGCAGGCGGACAAGGACGACAGCGGCAGCGGCAGCGACAAAGAAGGCAACATCCCGGCGCCATTATCGACGGAAGTCAGCGAGAGCGCGACGTTCGGCATTTTCAGCCACGACACGGCATCGTTCGCGTCGCAGATCCTGCGCTACTTCGCGATCCGTGGGCAGAAAGGTCCGTGCATCCTGCACTACCTGGCGGACCACCCCGAGACGGTCGACATGCTGCTGTCCAACATTGGGCATGACGATGTGCGCACTCTGCTGCTGCACCTGATCTACTCGGACCACTCGGAGGAATCGATCCGGTCGCTGTTCGAGACGCACATGATGCAGAAGCTGATCCTGAAGCAGGTCACATTCTCGCCTCCTCGGAACGCATTCGAGCGCGACTGCGTCGAAAACACCTTTTTCCTCCTGCGCGAGATCGTCCACGCTCCGTACCTGACAGCGCGCGGTGTCGCGATCTCGGCGAAGACGATCCCGCTCGACAAAATCACGGGCCAGGACGAGTACGTGTCGATTTGCGGCGCGTCCCGCGAAATGGCCAATTCGGCGCTGCGGAAGTACACTTCGCGCAAAGTACGCCGCTTGATCCACCTGTTCATGCAACAGCACCAGAGAGCCCTCGAGCTGCTCTTTATGCAGATGATCAGGGAGCTGACGTTCTGGAGCACGCCGATCGCGAGCAAGAAAGAGCGCCGTCCCAGTATCGCGTCTCTCGAGTCGCTCACCTTGCTTTCTCAGGGCCACCCGCGACCGACGTGCATCGCCATGCTGACACACCTGTTCGAGTTGACGGAAACGGTCGAGTTTACGGAGAGCCTGGGCCAGGCTGGCGGCGGTGGAGTGTCGACGACGGTGGGCATCGACTGCTTGAACTTCATGTGTTCGACGCATTTAGTGCGCAAGGGCAAGCTGGTGGTGCGCAAGAAGCTGAAGAACGAGCTGCAGGAGTCGCTGGTGAGCTTAAACTGCATGATGGGGCTGCGCATGACGTCGATTCGGGCGGAGCAAAACTCGACCGCCAGCTCGCACGGGTTCACGCAGAACCAAGGGACCCAGACGATCATCACCTTGGATGAGATGGACAAAGTGCAAAGCTCGGACTGGCACCAGTTTGGCTTTAGCATCACGGTCAAGAAGAAGGTTCTCGACCGCAGTAAATCGCCGCCGCACAGCAACGGCCACCAGAGCTTGGGCCATGCCCACACGGAAGGAGACATCGGCGTTGGGGGAAGCGAGATCAAGTCGGTCGAGTACTTTGCGGCGACATCGGAGGAGGACAAGCAAGGCTGGATCGAGCTTCTGCAGGCGGTGATCGATGGCGACCTGAATGAGCTGGAGATCTTCTGCAGCGACGATTGGCGCAGCAACGTCCGCGAATACCGCCGGCTTCGCGAGTGCCTCATCACGTGCATGGAGCGCAAGGGGCACGAGTTGATGGTGTTCCTGAAGCAAGTGATCCTGGCCAACACGCGCAAGGTGTCGGGCTACCACCTGTGGGCCATCGTCAAGTGCCTGTACGCGGTCGTCTCGAACGAGTCGAAGCGTCTGGACCGCATGTTTGTGAGTGCGCACGTCATCAACACGCTGCTGCTGTGCTACGAAAAGTACCCGATGTGGAACCTGTTGCTGGGCGAGATCACCAAGATCCTGGTGTTTTGCTTCGGCGACTTCAAGGGCAAGCGCTCGCGCAGCTGCCCGATCATCGGCCGGCTTTTGCTTTCTGAAGGGCCAGACGCGCGCTTGCTGCCGCTGTTGACGAAGGCGTTCGTGGATCGCGACATTGAAAACGGCGGCGCAAGGGAGTACGACAGCTTCGCGGACACGGATGCGCTGTCGAACCTCAAGCTGCTCATGGAGTCGATCAAGATGTGCTACAAGGACCCCAAGACGAAGAGCCAGGAGCGCATTCGGTCGGTGCTGCTAAAGGATGCCGGCTGGCAGCGACTGCTGAAGGCGTCCGAAGAGATGGTCGCTCGTGATCCGCGCCGCTGCATCACGTCGGTGCCGACTCCACCGTCGTCGACGCCGTCGCACTCCCCTGGGAAGACAGCGAGCACCTCGAGCTCCAGCTCGTCTGCTGCGCCATCTCAGCCGACTTTCCAGGAAGATATCATCAAGCAGATCAGTCGCCCGAGCTACTCGTCAGCCCACGGGTACGGGTCGTCATTTCTGCAAGGCGAAGGCTGCGCGTTTGGATATCTGTTCAAGGAGCGCCGCAACGGACAGGAGTGGCAAAAGGCGCTCGTGGTGTACGAGTACGAGTCGTACAAGCTCTGGTACTTTTACCCGAGCGAAGTGGACGAGACGCACACGATTCAGTGGAAGTGGATCATCCCTTTGTCGGTGCGCAGTCGGTACACGCACGGCCAGGACGAGACGCACACGTCGATCGGCCACCACGGCTTGTACGTGACGGCGTACGACCACCAGCAGAGCGACGTCGACAGCAAGTCGCCGGCCAAGGAAATGCACTTTAGCGTGACGAAGCTGGAGGACCGCGACCTGTGGAAGGACGTGCTGGCGAGCGCGGCGGAGAAGGTGCAGAAGCTGTGTCAGGACTACTCGAACAAGGCGGACAAGATGAAGAAGCCCGACAAGAAGACTGTCACGCACTGCCAGAACCCGACGTGCAACATGGCGTTCAAGTTGTTCCGACGCCCGCACTCGTGCAAGCGCTGCGGCAAATGGATGTGCGCCAAGTGCACCCAACAGCGCCTGTCCATCCCCGAGGTTGGTCTGCTGCACCCTGTGCGCCACTGCCTCAAGTGCTTCGAGGCCCAGGGCGGCGCACAGGCCGACATCCAGCCACTGCATTTGTTCCGGCCGATCGGTCGGAACTCGGAGCCTGAGAAGGCGAAAAGCGATCGCACGCGTTCGTCCGGCGGGTTCGCGATGGACGCGTTCATGACGAGGGAGGCGATCGAGGGGCACCTCACGAACGCCGAGCTGTACGAACTCGCGCACGGGCTCCTGTCGCCGCGGACGCTGAGTCGCCGGAACCAGCGCCTCGACTCGGTGGACTCGCCGACGCACGGCCTCGTGGACGAGATCGACGAGGCGGCCGCGGTCGACGCCAAGGGCTTCCGCAGCGACATGGACGACGATATCCTGTCACCGTTCCCGTCGCCGCTGGCGCGCCGCAGCCTCGTCCACATGCGCGAGGACATTCGCGGCTAGACCGCGAGCCGTCCGTCTACAGCAGGAATTTTGCTCGATACAGTAGCGTTGGAGTAGGAAGGATGAAGAGCCCCGCTTCGGTATCAAATATAAAAGTTGAAAGTACTCTCGGTTGCCAGTATAAAAGCTAAAAGTACGCTCGGTAGCAACATGCGGCGGTACAGGACTGCACCATCCACTTTCCTCTTGCGTTCAGTATGCCTATATTCAAAATTTGAACCTCGCGCGCCATCTGGATTTCGCCCCTCCCGCAACTTGGTCTATACATAGTCAAGATCGCGGTCCACATCATCCCTCCTGCCGGTCCCCCGCTTCCACTCCACCTCCTTCACTTGCGCCGGCAGAAAAGTGCGCCAAAGCCTATAGCGTCCCCAAGACGACCATGGAGCGCGCTTCCTCCAGCTCCACGCGGCGCGCGGCCGCCGCGGCCGCGGCCTTGGCTTCTTCTTCTTCGTCTGCCATCGCGGCGGGCGCCGACACGCGCAAGCGCAAGCGCGGGGCGCTCCAGGACATCAGCAACACGAGCAAGAAGATCGCCGAGGCGACGGCGCGCGGCGTCATCAAGAAGGAGCGCGGCAGCGGCGGCGCCAGGGCGAGCGCCAAGCTGCCGACGGCCCACGCTCAGCCTCCGTCTCAGGCGTCATCAGCGGCGGCGCGGGCGCCTCTCCGCGCGGCCGGGTCGCGGATAAACAGCGGCAAGGGCGTCGTCGTCAAGAAGGAAAAGACGGACGCGCTGCCCAAGAAGCGCAAGCACGAGGCCGGCGCCGAGAACCTGCCGCCGCCGGCGCCGCACCAGAAGGTGCAGAGCCTGCTGACATTCCAGACCAGCGGCAGGAGCACGCGCGCGCGCACGAGCGCAGGCGTATCGATCAAGACCGAGGATGCTCGAGTATCGATCAAGACCGAGGATGCTCGAGTATCGGTCAAGCGCGAGGGCGTGAGCGCCGACAGAAGCCGCGCGACCGAGGTGAGCGGCCGCGTCGGCGCCTACACACACGGCTTTGTCGGCTCGTGGCGTAGCTAACCCGCATTCTCTCCCCCTTAGCTGTCCTTGCGCCAGGGAACGCGCCTCGTACTGAGCGACAACAAGGAGAACAGCGCGCCGGAGGACGAGCCGATGCTGGAGATCGCCGACACGCCCGAGCCCTTCGCGTGGGCCCCGCGCCCGTACAAGTTCTCGTTCGACCACACAGACTCGGGCTTTGACGCGCGCACGTACGCGGCGGCGGTGCGCGACATTGACGCGCCGAGCGCCAACAAGGAGCCCGCGCACTGCGTCAAGCTTGTGCGCGAGATCGACACGTTCCACCGGCAGCACGAGAGCAAGTACTTCCCCGAGCCGGACTACATTGGCAGCCTGCAGACCGACATCAACGAGAAGATGCGCACCATCCTCATCGACTGGCTCGTCGAGGTTGGCGAGGAGTACGAGCTGGACTCGCAGACCTTCCACAAGGCGGTACGCCTCGGCTTTGCGGGCCGCTCGGCGCTCGATCGTCGCTGTCGCTGACTCGCGTGGCTTTCTTGTGGAACGCGCAGGTCAACCTGGTCGACCGGTGCCTGAAAAAGTTCAAGATCAACAGGAAGCAGTTCCAGTTGCTCGGCTGCGCGTGCATGATGGTCGCGGCCAAGTTCGAGGAGGTGTACGGCCCGAACGTCGAGGAGTTTGTCTACATCTCCGACCAGACGTACTCGGCCGAGGAGGTTCGTGGCGGTTCGACTCGAGGTGGCCTGCCCGACCGCGCGTCTCTAACCTCCAGGCCTCTTCTCCCGTGTTTCAGATGCTCGAGATGGAGGCCAAGGTGCTGCAAGCTCTAGAGTACCGCGTCGCGTCCACAACCTGCTACGGGTTCGTCTCGCGCTACACGCAAGCCGGATGCACCTCGGAGAAGCAAAAGGCGCTCGCTATGGTGCGTGGGCCACGCTCTCGCCCCTCTCGTCTGTAGTTCGAGAGCTGACGCTCGCCGACGTGGCTTTGCTCGACAGTATCTGTGCGACTTTGCGCTGCTCTACTACCGCATGCTCAAGTTCCGCCCGTCGGTGGTCGTGGCGTCCGCGGTGTACCTCGCGCGCTTGATGACCGGCGAGCGCGAGGCGTGGACGCCGACGCTGCACCACGTGACCAGGTATAACCCGTGGGAGCTGCGCGCGTGCGTGCTCGAGCTCCAGCGGCTGCACCGCGTCGAGGCCGACGTCGTGGCGAACCAGCGGGACAAGGCCAAGGCCGTGAGCGAGAAGTACCTGGCCGACAAGTTCCACGCCGCGAGCGCCATCCCGCCCGTCGAGGAGGTCGCGGTCGACAGGTCCTTCCTGGACTTTGAGCGACCCACAGCGGCGTCTTGAGCCCCCGCAGCTTGCGGGTCGCACGAGTAAGCTTATAGCAGGAGCAGAGCAGAGCAGAGGCAGACGCGCGAGCCGTTGGCGAGCACGCAACGGATAGATCGGCCGCACGCCGCGCGCCATGTCGTATATAGTACGTACGTATGCTTCACCCTCCACGGTGGCGTCCTCCTTCTCCGTCTAGTGGAGAGCGGTCAACTTGACCGCGTTGAAGCAGCTGTACCTACTGACTTTGTTTACAAGGTGAAGCAATCAGATCCTCGGTGATGATGAGAGCACCGCGATCAGATAATCCAACGCTTCCTGTTCGAACAAGACGCGCTGGCTGGCGGTCGATGTACGTACCGAGGCCCGAAGCAGCCCGCGAGGAGCTTCTAGACGGCGACCGAGCCTTCTGGAAGCCGCGGCGGCGGCTGCATTGCCCGCGCTCCTTTTTCGCTAATAGTAACGCGGGCGACGTCCTCCGTCATCTGTTGCACTTGTTGTGTGTGTGTGTGTGTGTGTGGTTTTACCCTCCGTTTTACGTCGTCTTCTTTTGTTCCGTCGCTCGAAGGTTCTGGAACGCCAGTCGTGTCCGCTGGACTCGCTTCCACTAAGGGCGTTTCCGAGGCTTGCGGTTAGGTCCGCCCGCGGGCTAGGGTATCCGTCCCTCCAGGCCGGAATTAGCTGCTAATTCGTCGCGATCGTTCTCGACCCCCCCTCCCTCGCCACCCACTCGCCTTGCCGAGCCAAAAATCCCCCGCCAAGCGCCGCGCCTGAGCGCTTTGCGCCTGTGCGTCAGTCAGTCAGTCGCTGGGCCATTGAGACCTCGAAGAAGACCTGGAAGAAGAAGAAGGCGGCAGCTCTCGGATCGGCTTTGGATCCCGAGCCATCCACAGTACAGACAGACAGACAGACAGACAGGCATGTTCGGCGGCGGCTTCGAGAGCTTCTTCGGCGGCGGCTTTGACGGCCCGCAGGGCGGCGGCCCGTCCAAGCCGGTGGACAACACCAAGTTCTACGAGGTGCTGGGCGTGCCCAAGACGGCGTCGGCGGCCGAGATCAAGAAGGCGTACCGCAAGCTGGCGCTCAAGAACCACCCGGACAAGGGCGGCGACCCGGAGCTGTTCAAGACCATCACGGTCGCCTACGAGGTGCTCTCGGACGCCGAGAAGCGCGAGCTGTACGACCAGGTGAGAGGGCAGACGGTCGCCTGGGGCGCGCACTTGTAGATGGTAAAGCGCGCTGACTCTCCCCCCCCCGTCCCCTTGTCCCCTTGTCCCCTCCCCTCTTCATGACGACAGTACGGCGAGGAGGGCCTGCAGAACGGCGGCGGCGGCGGCGCGGACGCGAGCGACCTGTTCAGCCAGTTCTTCCGCGGCGGCGGCGGCGGCGGCGGGCGGCGCCGCACGGGTCCGCAGAAGGGCGAGGACCTGACGCACCCGCTCAAGGTGTCGCTGGAGGACCTGTACAACGGCAAGACGGTCAAGCTGGCGGTGAACCGCGACGTGCTGTGTGGGCGCTGCGACGGGCGCGGCGGCGCCGAGGGCGCCGAGAAGACGTGCGAGACGTGCCAGGGCCGCGGCATGCGCGTCCAGCTGCGCCACATCGCGCCCGGCATGGTGCAGCAGATGCAGTCGGTGTGCCCGGACTGCCGCGGACAGGGCAAGAGCATCCGCGAGAGCGACCGGTGCAAGGCGTGCAAGGGCAAGAAGGTGACGAAGGAGCGCAAGGTGCTCGAGGTGCACATTGAGAAGGGCATGCGCAACGGCCAGCGCATCACGTTCTCGGGCGAGGCCGACCAGGCGCCGGGCACGGTGCCCGGCGACATTATTTTTGTCGTGCAGGAGAAGGAGCACTCTGTCTTCCAGCGCAAGGGCGGGAACCTCATCATGGAGAAGAAGATCAGCCTGGTCGAGGCGCTCTGCGGCTTTGAGATGATCGTCGAGCACCTGGACGGCCGCCACCTTCACATCAAGACGCGTCCGGGCGAGGTCATCAAGCCCAACCAGTTCAAGGCGGTGCACGGCGAGGGCATGCCGACCCACGGGAACCCGTTCGTCAAGGGCCAGCTCGTCATCCTCTTCAAGGTGCAGTTCCCCGAGAGCGGCTCGCTATCGGACAAGCAGGTCGCCATGCTCAAGTCGGCGCTGCCGCCGGCCTCGCCCGTCGCGCACGTGGCCGACGCCGAGGAGTGCTTCCTCTCGGAGTTCGACGCCGAGGCGGCCAAGCAGGAGCAGCAGGCGCGCGAGGCCTACGACTCGGACGAGGAGCGCGGCGGCCAGCGCGTGCAGTGCCAGCAGCAGTAAGCCGCTTGGCGCTCCGCGCCGGCCGCGCCAAGCGGCAAGCGGCGAGTTGATAGAGCGGGAGCGACGGACGCGCGCGCCGCGGCGGAAGGCGGCGTGTGCGCGTGTTTTCCTCTCTTTTTGGGCGTCTCTCGCGTGATTTTGGACTGAGAGAGACACAGGAGAAGGGAAAATCGATCGATTGTTTGCTTTGATGGGGCTGTCAGTGCGATGGATGCGTTCACGCGGCTTGGTCTCTCTCGGTCTCGACTCGGCCGCGTCCTTGATGATGATCACTAGAGAGAGAGAGAGAGAGCGCGCGCGCGTCACTTCCAGGTCACACCTTACAAGCAAGTACATGGAGAGAGAGACCAGAACGCTTGGGCACGATGGAATGGGAACCACACTGGCCGAGCCTATTGCATTATCCGCAACGCGGCCTGGCCAGCAGCGCCGCACTCACGGCCTCTGCCCAGAGGCTGCCGACTGCTGGGAGGCTCGGTAGCCCGCGCGACACCGGCGCGCGGCCTGCCTACTCGTCCACGGGCTCGTTCTGCAGGCCCTTGAAGCTGGCCACCTGCACGTGCTGCACGAGCGTGTAGAGCTTCTCCTTGGCCTCCTCGTCGTCGTTGCGCTTGCGCGAGAGGCGCACGCGCACGCGGAAGGGCACGTTGCGCACGCCCTGGGACCAGATGAACTTGTTGAGCTTCGAGTCGAGGCGCACGTCCTGGGTCTTCATGGTCTTCTGCGCGAACTTGCGGATCTCACGCATGGCGCGCGCGGCCTTCTTCTTGAACGTGCTGCAAGGGGGCGGAGGCGGTCAGGCGCATCGGTCAGAGAGGCGGGGAGCGGTAAAGTCAAGGAAGTCTCCAAGGTGGGAGCTACGGAATAGCGTCGAGACGAGAGCGAACACACACACACGCAGGCAGGCAGATCGGCAGGGGATGCAGACGCGAGGAGCGGCGGCTCGACCCGCGTCCGCGTCCGCTATCCGCTCGCCATGTACACACTAGACACGCAGCGAATGCAGGGAGGGGGGGCGTGAAAAAGGATACCATCCGTGCAGACGCTTGTGGAGGTTGATGGTGTAGTCGCGGGCGACGACGTCCGGCGAGCGCTTGGTGTTGCGCGTCTTCGTTTCCTTGACCATGGTTTCTCGGGCGTGGCGGTTCCTACAGAGTGAGGCTGGGCGCCGCGGCGGATGCGCGGCCGATTCGTGGTCCCGCTCGCGCCTGGGCGAACCAATCGTTTCGGTCCAGACCGTCGGGTGGCTGAGGACGTGTATAGTACGCGAATCGCAAGTGTAAAATATTGGATAACAGAAAACACCTTGTATCATTTGCTAAGGTTATCCATCGTATGTATAGTGTAAAAAATGATACTTTAATTGATAGTGTACTATATAACACAGGCTATTCGGGATGGCATCAGACCTAATTTCTTTTTTACTAAGTCGATACCAAACGATTATATTTATTTATACAAGTATAATATATAAAAAGATACAGGAACAAAAGGTTTACCGTCAGATTCTCAAATATAATATCGGATTTTACCCAAATTTTTGTTTCGCGATTTGATTTCTCCACCAATGAGAATGTACAATTCCTCACATTCTCATTTGTGGAGAAAATGGATACAGTTAGCTTACTTAGCTTATACAAACATCAAGTAAAATAGATTACTTCCTATCAAAAATCAAATCGATTTGATTTTTGATAGCTAACTACACAAATTGATGTGATTGGCTCGCTGTAAGCGCTGTCGTCGACGACCTACCGTGATGTGCAGTATGGTCTTTCAAACACCTTATTGAAAATCACTGTATTTGGTTTTATTCCCGCAGATATAAATGTGTAGGTACTGTACGAATGCAACGGTCAACTTGCACGTCGACGACCCGCGCTAACATTGGTCCTACATCGGCTGCACGCCGGACCCGTAGACCCATACCTGCCACGGTCTCCATCGTGCTCGGCTTCGGCACGAAGCACGACGCGCTCGTGTGTGTCTCAGCACTGCGCCGATCTGCCTGCTTGGACGTCGGTCCCAGGGAAGGTGCCTCGCCGCCTCCGCAACCTCCGCGGATTGCTCCGATTACGGCCGAGCATCGACGTGACGTTTACCACCAACCACTACAACCGTGACGTCCCTACCAGAAGCGGCGCCGCGAACAGAAGAAAGAGGCGACGATGGAGCAGTTGCGCAGAAGACCGCGTTGTTGCTTGGTGGTTAGTTGCATTCAACATGCGAATATATGCCGTTCCTTTGCCCGTTTGTAACCTGTCGTTTTCAACTGTCACACCCTCGGCAACCGGCACCGGAAGTGGTCCATCGTGCTCGTGTCCAGCAGATCCAGAAGACCATTTGAGGTCCACAAAGCGCGCTAAGGCCTCTGCCGGCGACCTTTCAGATCGGGCCGGTACGCGCTTTGTTGACGCCAAGCCAAGTGAACGAGGCGAGCATATAGGTACGTGCATTTCGCACCAGCTCATGGTTACTCGCGCGATGATATCCACATACAACAAGCCGCATCGTCGGCGCGAGTCATAGGCGCTCGAGAGTATCGGCCACAACCCAGAGAGTCGGTACGGAAGAGAGCCCGCGGCACCCACGAGTCAAAATGTTCAAGCCGCACGTGAACTTGCCGCTGCTTGGCACCTGTGCAATTTGAAACGTGCCGGCGCCATTTCTCATGTGTCGGGCACGGCCACCTCGCCATACCCAGCGCAAGTCTAATCGCGGCTCGCCAAACGTCCAGCTGGCGCGGCAGAGAGGCAACATGGGTGTACCTACTACCAAGTACAAGCACCAGGCACCCGCCTCAAGTCGTTCTCCGCCGACCACCGTCCTTTCCTGCGACGGTAGTATGCACCTTTCCTCTTATCGCGGCAGTATCGGGCTTCACATACATAGAGAGACCCGTCTCGAGGAGCAGCCCTTTCCTCGTAATGGGGTGCCAGCAGTCCAAGCGCGCGGGTGACGTCGCTGCGGGCGCGCACTCGCCGGTGATGCGGCCGTCGACGCCGTCGTTCCAGCCGCGCGAGTCGCTCGCGGCGCGCGCGAGCGCCGGGCCGGGCGGGGACGCGCCGCCGGGGGCCGAGCTCGAGGAGATGCCGTCCTTCGTGCTCTCGACGACCTCGGACCTGATCAAGAGCTCGGACAGCGAGGCCGTGCAGGGCATGGTCGGCGCCTTCACCTTCTCCTTCATCCAGGTGTCCGAGGCGAGCGTGAGCAGCAGCAGCGGGCTCGACTCGTCCTCGTCCGCCAGCACGTCCGACGACGACAGGCAGTCCGAGGCCGACGCGGATGCGGGCGACAGTGCTGCCGACCAGATGCCTCCGATTCCCGAGGAAGCCGCCGACCACAAGGACGAGCACGAGGAGTCGGCAGCGACCGATTGCGGGGATCAAGAGCTGGCGACTACTAGAGCTCCAAACGATGCCAAGGCGGTGGCCTCGGATATCGTCGGCGAGTTGGTCGCGAGCAGTGTCAGCACCGCGCTTGCCGCACGCGATCACGCCTCGCGGTTGTCAGAGGCAACGAACGAGTCAGACGATGTCAAGGAGTACCTCGTGACCGAGACCGGCGACGTGCGGGTCGCGCTGGACGTCGCTGTGGAGGAACAAGCTGACGCAACGCCCCCCGACCCAGCGACTACAGCAGAGACAGTCGACCCGACAGCGGCGATAGTAGCCGCGATTGTCGATGAGGTTGTCGAGAGCGCCATCTCGAACGCAGCGAGCGCAGCTGTGCAGCCCGAGTCAGAGCCAAGAAATGGCAATGCCCCTTTAACCGAGGAGACGGTCTCCGCGAGGGATCTCCTGTCCAAGGGATACTCCACGCTGACGAACCCTAGCAGCACGGAACGGAACATCCACAGCACAAGCACCTTTGAGGTCATTGAAGAAAGCAGAAACGGCGCTGAAGCTTCGTGGGCGTACGCGGTCGTTGGGTCGTCCGTGTCATCAGACGGCGTCGTGTTCTACCACGTTCAGCTCACCGACGGTGCGACGAGCAAGTGGCCAACTCCCGTGATGAAGCGCTATTCAGAGTTTAAGCAGCTCCGCTCAACGCTGAAAGCGTCCGGGGTCGAGGTCACCGCAGACTTTCCGCCGCTCCCACACGCGGGCCTTACCCAACTCATTCGCGGAAAGCTGAGCAAGCGTACGATTGCGAAGCGAGAGCAGCAGTTCACAGCGATCCTCCAGTTCATTGCACAGCATCGCGGACTGGAGGAGAGCGCCGTCTTTCGAAGCTTCCTCGCGCAGTAATAGGAGCCACAAGCCGACATCCGAAGCGATTCAACTCGAGCGACGGACAGAGTGGCCGTAAATAGTGGCGGCAGTGGACGGCAAACGCCTCGTGCGCTGCTCCACTCCAGTCACAGAGCGATATTCCCACCTGCACCTGCTTCTTTCCCGTCGACGAGCAGGTACTTCAGCAACGCGACAACCAACAAGTCCGCGACCTATGAGAGCGCCGAAGCAGGCGCTCACACATGTTTGAACATCGCTTTACTTTGACAAGTACGCCACACCGGCAACGCCTTTCTCCTAGTGTAACGCGCTGCCTTCACACGACCTCAGTACCAGAGCGCCTTGTTCTACATCTTGACGGCGATGGTCGCGTTGACGGTCGATCGTTTGGGTTGCCGCCGAACATGGAGATGTACTTCTTGGTACACTCGAACACGTGCTCGGTGTCCTACAAGCACTAGTTGCTCACGCCGCCCTTGTGCTGGTACGTACGTGGGCCCGGCACCAACGCTGGAGACGCCGAGGCGGTACATAGTTGGAAGCCACGTTCACGAAGTTCTTGCTGACTGTGAAAAGCCCCTTCGGTGTCGTGTCCAATTCGGTGCCCTTGATAAAGTGCCCGCCATACGCCCAGATCATGACGGGAAGGTTGCGTCCCTCCGCGTCTGCTGGAGTCCACACGTCGAGGTGATGTACAAACATTCCTCTGACGACTCGTCATGATCCTCGTCAGTGACGAGGATCATGGAGGTTGGTGCCGTCATTGAACTCCGGAACCGACGACCAGAACGCCTCAAGCTAATCCGTCGCCGTTCCCAACTCCAAGTTCGACATCCCGATACGATGGACTGACCACCACAGAGGACTCCACGACCAGTGGCGAAGGGTTTACAGAAACGGCTGCAGTTTCCGAGACGAGCGTGAGGGCCGCCCAGGAATCGTCGTCGTCGGCACCGAGTGCGAGCTCAGTGTGGATTGTGGTCGTCGCCGTGGCTGTGGCTGCCGCCGCAGTCGTTGGCGCTGTGATGGCGAAACAGCGCTTGGATCGCCAGCGTGAACGTGGTGACCTGGATATGGTGCACCTCGCGGTGCTGACGCCTCCGTGATTTTCCCACGCTGTTTGATGCGCTGAAAGCAGACTCGTCCCGATCTCCGCTATGGAAGCATGCGCGTTGCTGAGAAGGAGGTGCTGCCATGTTTGTCATGCAGTCAGTGTTCACGAGCCGAATGATATCAGCATGCATATCAATCAACACGATCGCAGCACTCTTGTTTGTCATTGCTATGCCAAGCTGTTAGTTTGCTTGCGTCCTTGTGTGCGTATTTCATCGAGGGCACTCATCCCAATGACCCGAAGTTTATGTCAAACACCAGGACTCAAGTCTCTCTTCGTATCAAGTCGTATCATGCCAACGCGATCGAGGCGCGTCAATGTCATTCGACTCAATGGACAACTCGATCAACAACGTTCACGGTTAGATTGGATGAAAAGCTTGCTGGCACCGGTCAAACCGCGAGGAGAGGAGACTACACGGTTGCTGTGCCAAGTTAGCTCTGTAATACCAAAATCCACACTCAAATCACAAAACAGCATTGGATTTTTCACATGAGGCATAATGCAACAGGATAAACGCTCGCCAACTCGCCACCTGGACCGTTCTCAGCTCGCAATGGCAGCGCCAAATAGCCCAGTAATTTATACGCGGGCACCCTTAACAGCCTTCTCGATGCTGTCGCTGTCCTCGTTGTGTAGGATCCGGTCGAGGTCCTCGTGGTTGACGTTCGCGGCGTCCTCCAGGTCCTTGTCGTGGGCAACGTCGAACTCCTTGCCGCGGTACTCGGGCCCGAGGAAGGTGATGAGGATGACGTACGCGTAGACGACGGCCAGGAAGTAGCAGATGACCCTTCCGTACTCGTAGCGCTCGACACCGGCATCGGTCGGCGGCAGCGGGTAGTTCTCTCCGAGATCGGCCTCGATCGTGGACGAGGCCGACGAGATGAGGTTACCGAGCTGGTACGAGGTGCCGACGATGAAGGTGCTGTACGAGGGGGGCGACAGCTCCATGAGGTGGATGGGGATGACGCCCCAGGCACCCTGCACGCAGAACTGCTCGAAGAAGGCGACGGCCGCCACCTTGGTGTTGTCAGTGTACGAGTACGGGTAGAGCAGCGCGGCGCCGAAGCACGCAATGACCATGATACTGAGGCGGCGGCCAAACATCTGCGAGTAGTAGCCGACGAGCGTACCGCCCGTGATGGCGCCGAGGTTGGCGATGACCTGCGTGACCGTCACCTCATCAGGGGTGAACTCGAACTGGTTCTTGAGCATCGTCGGGTACAGATCCTGCGAGCCGTGAGACATAAAGTTGAAGCCCGCCATGAGCAGCACCATGTAGGAGAGCAGCATCCAGTGGCGCTTGAGCGCGATCTTGCCCTCAGCGATGAACGTGGCACCCACGTTCTTGCTGGCCTCGCGCACACGCTGGCGCTCCTGGTACACCTTGGTCTCCGGCAGGTACAAACGGAAGATGATGATGAAGATCGGAGGGCAGGCGCCGAACCAGAAGAGCGGCCGCCACCCGTGGCTCGTCGTGCCCACGAGCGCGCGGGAGAAGACGACGGCCAGCAGGTAGCCGAAGGCGTAGCCCTGCTGCAGCATGCCCGAGATGATGCCGCGCGCGGC